>OMKR01086637.1:0-13269 GCA_900302355.1 Cyttopsis rosea
GCACCCGGAGATCAGCCAGCCAAACCCGGAGCCAAGAGCAGACGCCGATTTAGCCATTGGGATGTGGTGAGATTATCTCTGTTTTTCCAATTGAGTAATATTATTTTCTTGGCGATTATTAAGACGATCAAAATGGGTTGCCGGTGTTTGGGTGGTGGGTCAACTGAGGAGAGGTCACAGAGGAGACGTATAGTCGGGGAAATTGGAATGCTGTGACCCAAAAGGGAGGATAGCTTCTGGGTGATTATGGTCCAGAATGTTTGGATAGGTGGGCAGAGCCAGATGGCATGAAAGTAGTCATCTCTGGAATTGAGGGAACAATGAGAGCAAGCGTCTTTGTCCAGGAATCCCAGGGTCATAAAATGTGTTGTTGCAAATAAGCTTCCAGAAGTTGATATCAGTGGAAACAGGAAGGTTTCTTTCCCACTCCATGGTTGGTAAAGACAAACAAAAATCTGTTTTTTATAAGATTTGGTATATTCTGGAAAAGGGATTTTTTTAAATTGTCTATATGAGTAAGATGTTCAATCGGAGGTGGTTGGAGGGTGTTATTCGTTAATTAGATTTTTACTTTTAGATACTGTTACAGTTGAAGGTATTGCAGGAAACCGTGACCACTGATATCATACCTTTGGGTTAGGGTTGGGAACGATATAAGTGAATTGTCTTCAGAAATGTGTTCCAGATGTTAATTCCTTGTCGTTTCCAAGACCTGACCTGGGTTGTGCCAAATTGGAGTGAATTTGTTTGGAGATGGAGTGTAATCGCTAAGTTTGTTGAATTTCCACCAGGCTGACAGAGTCGTTGTGATGAAATGGATTTTAAAGCAATTATGTTTCTTTATAGATTTAGTAAGAAATGGGAGATCAGATATTGATAATTCCTGACATTCTGTTTGTCCATGTCACCATTTAGAATTTATGAATTTGCATGTTAAATGTTGTTCCAAAGTAAAAACCATGTCCTTCAGTTTTGTATGCATGAGCCATCCAGAATGACATTGCTGGCATGATGTTTTACCGTTGGTGCCACCATCTTTAGCATTGCAGATTCTCCCTTTGAAAACTGACCACGTGCTTTGTCTCCTCTATAAATTGATTTGCCACTAGCCATGAGCAATTTATTTCAATTTTCCTGAGACTCCATCGATATGGTAAGTGTGAATTTTTAATAATATCGAATAATATTGTAAATAATGGAGGCACAAACATCCACATAAAGCTATGAAAGCAGACTCGTCGAACAGCAACCCTCTCCTTTAATCTCCTCGTGATCAACAGTCAGGTTTTTTGGGGCCACCTGTTTACATCATAGCTCCCACACCCACTTCCTCACCTCATTTTGTAGCTCTCTGCCTTTTCACACTCACAATCCTATCTCATCGCGGCTGTCTCTCCGCACCACCCAAGTGGGAGGACAGATCCAGGTAAACATCCCTAAACCTCTGTCGGTCCACAATGGGCCCACATCCAGATAAGCCGTCCGCCAGCGACCTGCTCAGAAAGCCGAGAGGGGAACGTCACATCCGCGATCCCCGGATCCCGGACCCAGATCTGTCAGTTTACAGCAGTAGGAGGCTGTGGAACTCACTGTAGACATAATACTCTACAGTACTAGACATTATGCTCACATTTTACATCTGTTTTGTTCTATGTTCTATCTGCTTTGTTCTACAGTATCTGCTTTGGAAAAGAGTGATGTAGAGGTGTGAGTAGAAGTTGAGACCACATTGGGAAAATAAAACTTGCGAATAAAACAACAATACAGCTCAGCACATGAAAGGTTTGACCTGAAATAGTGATATATAACAGGTTGAGTAGTTACAATTCTATTTGTCTTTTTCTTGCTCAATCTCAATCTAGAATAGCCATAGGTAATTATATTGAAACATTTGAACAGTAATTCTTTGTTTTCAAATACTGTATAGATTCTCAAAATCAGGGTATGAATACTTAATTAATGAATGATAAATATTTGGGAAGTTGTACTTATTTGAACTGAGAGTTCAAATCAATTCAAATAAACTTTGGTTTCCAATATATGGGCGTTCCACATAAAAAAAATAACTAAAAAAAAACCCTGCATTTACAATATCCCTAGTATATCAAATCAATTTCGTCTCTATTTTCCCCCCAATATGTTTAACCTATTCAAGGTTCACTTCCAATCAGCATACAATTGGGAGCTTTAAATCAATATTTAACTAATTTCAAAATTTCAGACTTTCACTCACATCAGGCCTCTAAACAGATTAACAGACAGTAGACTACATTGATGTATGATAAAATGACTAATTTTGTGACATTTTTATGGCTTATTTCAGTTTGCAAAGGTGGGTCTCATGTCAAAGAATACCCCAACGTGTAGGGCCTGGCATGAAAAAATGTTTGGGAATGTTTTCTTTGTGAAACTGAGATATCTCACTAATCACACTGCAGTGTGAAAGTGGGGCCTGTCGCTACACGCCCGGGGAGATCAACGTCTACAGCCATACCGCCACATGCTACAATGACCCTATAAAGAGCAGCATCTTACAGCATGAAGAACAGCTTATAGAAAAAAACATTTTTAGGTCAAAGGTGTGACTTTAAAATGTTAACTAATCCTGGGTATCCTGAGAATTTGACTTCATCAAGCCAAACTAAAAACAGACGTTATGAAGCGTTACAATAAGATAATTTCTTGTCTAGTTTGTAAAATAAAATATATTATAAATATATTATAAATATAAATATATTATAAAATGTACTTTTAAAATTATGACACATTGTTTTCAAATACACAGCACGTGATGTTAAAAATCCCAAGTACCACCTCTTATTCTCCCATGGTCCCGCTGGTGATGGAAGGCTTAAGCACTGACCTACGCTACTCTGATGTTGAGAAAGGCTGGGCAAACATGTTATTGGGGTTGTCAAATGGGCTACTATACTTTCACCAACGTTTCGCTGACCACAACGTCTCCAGTAGGCTCAGCGGTGTGTTCTGGAGTCCCAGAACCACCCCCCTCTGCATCTGCCTAGCCGGTTTATTTGGGAGACCAGCTGGGGTCTTTCCTCTTCAGCCAGAGCCACTGGCTACTCCGCTCTGTAACCCATAATGTTTCCTTGATGGTCTGGCGTAGGGCTTGTCCGCTGATCCCCAGGTCCCTCAACAGTCTTACACTTGATGTTGCCACGAAGCCCCGACATCCACCTTCTACTGGGCAGATCTTTGATTCCCAGCATCCTCCCAAGGGACTGTGACCTCCACAAAGCACACCATGTGCTGAGAGTTGGACCACAGGACCAGTTGGTGATTGCTATCTCTGATGGCACCATAAGCCATTGGCCCACGTCCACCAGCATCTGCCAGTCCCGGGCTAGCTCCAGCTGTCCAAACCTGGTCCTTGGTGGAATCTTCTGTTGTCTTTGTTGCCCATCCCGAAGAAAGGCAATTGGAGCTGGGTTGGTTGTTCTGGGCAGCAAGGCATTGTTGGTTGTTCTCCCGCTTTCCAGAGTCGCTGCTAGGCACTTGAGCACTTGATTGTGTCTCCAGGTGTACCGTCCTTGGGAGAGGCTCACTTTACACCCAGTGAGGATGTATCTAAGTGTAGCTGGTGTTGAACACATTATGGATCTTCGCCCAGCCATTGGTTGAGATTTTTATGGGTAGGAAGGACATCATAGGTTGCTCGAATGAGGAAACTTATCCTGCTTGTCTCCATCTCCCACATGTCCTTCCAGCTGATCTTCAGTTTTCCACCATCTCCCATCACACCCACTGGCCCTGTTTAGACTGTGACACAGCCTTGGTACACCTATTTGACTCCTCCTGTTGGCAGACAGCAAGGTCGTTTTTTGCCAAGCCCTAAGCCACCTCTTCCATGTTGGACTTGGCCCACGATGTCGCCATGGTGGAGAGCAGATTTTGCCTGCTGTGCTGCATTTCTTTCTTGTTGTCAGGGTTGGGGCAGCAGCTGAGATCACAGTGTCCCTTGACTCTGCCAGGGTCATCTCTGGTCTCACTTTAGTGAATTTGAACTCTTCTGTGAGGCTAGAGAGAGGCAGCTGGAGTAGCCCCTGACCATACAGGCCTATGCTGCAGGCCTAAGGCATCGAGGAACACCTAACCATTTTCTCATATAAGAGCTGATCGTCCTTTTTCCATCTTCTCAACTCTTGTGAGGATGATGTTGGTTAGTGGCCACATAAGGCGAGGTAGTAACCCAAACTGCAGGCACCAGGTTTTCAGCTTGCCAGTATATATACATATAGACCTTGTATCTGTATCTGTATCTGTATCTGTATCTTTTTTCATATAACAGTCGATAGCAATGGTGGATCATTGAAAAGCTTTTATTTAACATCGGTCGATGTTCTCCAGACCTTTGATGATTTCTTGCCTAAGCTTGTGTGTCCTTCAGTTGTGAGTCGTAACATTTTCCTAGTCTTTTGATTGGCTTCTCTGACACAGTTGGGATAGGTTCTTGATCGATGAAGAACCTTTGTTCTGTCAGTTTGCCTTTGATTATTGAGATGCTTCTTGATTTGGATGGCTTTCATTCCGGCCCCAGTGATGTTCTCTTAAAGCTTCCCTAGAAGGCGCCTGGTGCAAGGTGCTGTTGTTGTCATGGTTGTTATGTCATCCATGTAGGCCCTGATGGGTGGTAGACAGACCCTGTCACTGTGCTTTAATTTACTTCCTCAGGGGGGCTGATGTCCTGCGAACTTATGGTGAGACTCCAATCGCTGAACTTCATTCGACTGACTTGATTGACTTCTCAGGAAGTACTTATCAATGCAAGGCCCCTGTTTTCCCTCCCTCGAGCATCCTATCTTTCCTTGATGTATTTTCAGGCCCTTTGAAGATGTTATTTTCCTCCAGCCGCAGGAACAAACCTGAAGCCTTTTCTCGGATGCTGATGATGTGCATGGTTCTTGTTGAGTGCTTGTCTTCCTCGTGGTCTTTTCCGTTCCTGGGTCTATAGCAATATTATCCATCCGTGAGTCCTCTTCCGCCCCCACTCCCGCAGACTGTAGGTGTAGGGGTATTCTTTCTTTAATTCTGTTCGTGGCCCTTAGCGGGTGTCTCCGAAATACTGAGTAGTATTGGATCCTGCTGACATTGGTAGCTAGCCCATACCTGCCCCTGGTGGGGTCTATTTCATCCTGTCAGCTGCCTGTCAGCAGTCACATGGTCTTTCCCTTGTTGTCAGCCATTCTATTTACGGCAGTCATTGGATGATTCCAGAATGAATGTTTTCAAATACACAGGACGTGATGTTAAAAATCCAAAGTGCCACCTCTTATTCTCTTATCGTCATATTATTAATGTTTCAATATATTATAAAAGGGAGAATGTGAACTTTTAAAAAGGTAAAAGTACATTAAACTCATTCAATGTTCTTTTAAAATGTACAAAATGATGACATTGTTTTCAAATACACAGGATGTGATGTTAAAAATCCAAAGTGCCACCTCTTATTCGCCCATGCTCCTGGTGGTGATGGAAGGCTTAAGCACTGACCTACGCTACTCTGATGTTGAGAAAGGCTGGGCAGACATGTCATTAGGGTTGTCAAGTAGGCTCCTACTTTCACCAACATTTTGCTGACTGGAACCACAACGTCTCCAGTGGGCTCAGCGGTGTGTTCTGGCATCCCAGTACCACCATCCCCACTCTCTGCATCTACCTATCCAGCTTATTTGGGAGACCAGCTGGGATCTTTCTAGGAGCGTGTTTCAGACCATTTCAGATCATAAATCATTAAGCATATCTGATTAATCACACGTTTAACTCGCCAGTAAAATGAGGCTTTAGGCTTTAGTGTCCAATCGAGACCAATGGATTTGGTCAGGCAGGTGCACAGACAAATTAACAAAAATGCTCTTTTCCTTTTTGTTTCATTTTTATTTCAATAACTTTTTGAACATTAACATACTCATTTTAGTATCAAATATTTTATATGAACTGATATTTTCACAGAAGTCTAAATAAAAGAGGAAGTTTCATGAGTTAACATCCTATCTCTAGACCAGATCAGAAGTCACAGAATAACCCTAACAGACTATTTATTTATTTAGGGCCCCCCAAAAAAGTCTGTGCATGGCCCTGGCTGTGGTTTATAACACTTTTTAAGGGGAGAGTATCAGTTCCTTCGCCCTTCCATCACTGTGAAACCGGAGATATACAGGTAGCTGGATGAACTGCCTCTTCCTCCCGCCGCTCAGCTATTTTAAAAGCTTTACGTCGCTAATCCTCAAGTCAAATATTGTGAGAGTTTCTATTAATGCCGGTAACCCCAGATCCTCCCGCTGATCTAAAGACCGGATTAAAAAGTTCAACAGCGCACAAGTAAAGATCTAATGATGGACAGGATGTACAAAAGCCGCAGAAAAATCCCCAAACCCAGATTTCCTGCAGCACCTTCAGGTCGAGGTGATCTTTTGTTGAAAGTAATGGAATAAAAGATTAATGCGATGTAGCCGTGCTTTGAGTAATCCCGTTTAGAGCAATGAATAAGAGGTCAATGATTGTAGAATAATTCATCTACTGAAAATGCAATGTGTGTGTTTGAATTAGTCTAGATGCCATCACTGAATAAACATGTGTGTGTGGTGTCTGGAAGTCCTTTGCAGATTTTGGCATCCACATGCCAAATACAAAAACCACCCCCCAGAAAATGACTTGGCTTCAGATGAAGTAGAAACTTCTTTCGTATTCAGATTAGATAATTCTAAGGAAGCATTGCTCTGTTATGATATGAATTATTTATGGTTTATGATTTCTAGTCTTTATTTCTAATATCTAGATCGTGTGAGAACAATTTAAAAAGTGTCACTTAAACTCAACATATAGAACTATAATTGTTAGAGTTATATATGTACATAAATATTCAATCATTTAGTTCACTCTGACAACGATCTAAGCTTTTTTGATTATTGTCTGGGTAACCACAAAGAAAGCTCATCTCATTCCCTCAGAGACACTTTAAACACTCTGCAGTACCACTTGGAACCTGATGTGGGGGCGACAGAGAGCAAACTGAAATACACTTTGACACTGTACTTGTGGGGAAACATCAGTCATATATAGGGAGTGTCCTGACCTCATTGTATGACTATCCTAGTCTGGTCCATCATTTTGGACCCCACACCGTGAGCGCTATCTGTTTTTGGACCCCATGACGATAGAAAAACAAACACACATACCACCACCATTCCTCTAAAAATACATTTCATGTTCATGTGAATAGACACTCTTCTGTCCATTGTTTTTATCTTTTGTTCCGAACTCTGAAATAAACCCAAATATCCTAGCAGTTGTTAAAGTTCTGTAATGTAAGATTTCAGATAGTGCTGTTGAAATCTGTCAATCGACCAGTGCCGTGCTTTGCTAATTGTTTCCAGCCTCTGCCGTGAGTCAGAGATTACAGCCTCTAGGTAAAAGAACGAAAGCAGGGGAGTTGAGAGCTGCAGAAACTTTTACTGCCCAGGTAATGTGCTGTATCTGAAACAGACATACTGCGGCTGTATTACATCGGCACCAAGCTGTTCCAGACAGGGCACGGAAACAGTACTGCGCTGTACCTAACAAGACTATGGTTAAGTATCAATAACATCTACCAGCTAAAATATTGGGCTTATAAAAGGCCATCTACTTGATTGACGATAATGACACCCTCATAACATCCCAAATATAACGAGGTGCGTTCACGTCCCTGACTGCTTAATCCCAATCGAAGCATTGACGCAACAATGTTCGACCCGAATTGGAGGTGACCTGGTGGGTAAACGTAGCACCAGAGCTGTCCTGATGAAGATCTAGTTCAGGCCACTCAGCCAGAACTATCATCAGCTGCTAGTGACACGGCAGAAAAGTAGTGCTGATAGGACGTAAAAAAAAAGAGCATCTTCTGCATGTTGGTGGGCCAAGCTTGGGTGGTGAGGAGGCCCCGTAGAGGTCAGTTACGGCAGCGGTGGCAGGGGGTTCAGCAATGTGGCAGCCATTCAGATAGTTAAGATGGAATTTATGATTACGCCCCTCCCCCGCCCTTATCTTATGTGACTTTCTGTCTTTCAGCACTCTTGCGTTCAAGCAGCTATTCATTAAAGATGCTATCGGTCGGCGGAGGTATTCAGATAGGCTCTCAGGAACTGGCACAGAGGGGAGATCAAGGCAAACCATCTCCTATCTATCTTTGCATGCCAGTTTTGTTTGCACACAACAGGGAGAACTTTGGGCAATCGTTTGAACTCTGAAAAGCTGCCTGAAACAGCCTGAAAAGCAAGTTGGACCTGGTTTGGTCATGCCTTGTGCTTCTGCAGAATTACAGCCCTCAGAGGAAGGTGAAAGCACGGAGAAAGCATGTCAGTCGTCCAGGACAAATGGTGGGTAGAGTACTCCAAAAGTATAGTCAATTAAATGTACTGTCAGTCTGAAAAGATGTCCGACAGTTACTCACGTTGTACTTACATTCTGATGGGGTACGACTAGGATGCACTGTGAAGAAGTTGCACACTTGTATGTGTGATGGACGAGTCATAGGAGGTTGTTGTTACAGCAGCGCTGTGCACCGGCACCAACTGTGCTATTTCAAACACAAATGCACACTCCGCTCAGTGAGGGACATTTCTGAAGCGCTGAAAGAAAGTAAAAATCCGTGGAATTGCAGAAATGGAGTTTACATTAGCAAGAATGAGGGGGAGGGGGCGTGGGCGGTGCTTCTGTCCTGCGAACATCTGGAGGGAAAACTGCTGCAAAGTCAAAGCCTCAGACGCAAGCCAACGCCAAAACCAGGACTTCCATACGACTTGGTACCGTGCGGCTCAGTGGCTAGTCATCTACACAGACAGTTCCCTCGGGTATTTTGGCCCTTAAAATAAAGTAAAAAATGCTTTTCTCTTTTTCAGTAACAGTGTTATACTGCTTTCACACATGCACTGTAACCCTGAAGTTATCCGGACATTATCCGGAGGAGCTGTATGTGTGAACGCAAATGTCCGAATCGGTTGGACCGGACATTAAACAGACTTTACCCAGCCGGTGACATACTGTAGATCACTCACGTCCAAAGCAGGCGAAATTTGTCGTTGTTTGACAAGTTAAACCTTCACTGGTGCCTGCTGCCCGGAGGGTTGCCGCACCAAACGCCGGTGTTTTCACAGTAATTAGCTGAGGAGGGATGGAGTGCGAGGCCACGCTTTACTGACTTACATTCCCTTCCTCAGAGGGATTCCTCACATTCGTTCACATGGAACAACACACCGTTTAGTCACGCCTTCTTGTTGCGTGTGAGATGTAAACACTGTTGTACTCGGCTATTAACATCTATGCAGATTAGGACAGTAATCGCTCATGTCACGCCACATCAGCATTTGTGTATGTACGGACACACACACACACACACACACACACGTAGACATCATTTTTTACATCAAAAATCGGTATAGTATGAAGACACAGCACGGCACATTCACATCATTACGTATAGATGCTCTATAATACTTTTAACCAGTTTTTCCATTCTATTTACGACACAAACACAGTATTGTAGTAAAACACAAGAACTATGGAGGTCTGGAGGCGGGTACGTCCAGGTTATAGAAGTAAAAGTCCTGCCGTGTATTTTGCTCAACCAGCTGATTTCAATCAGTAGTTCTGCGTCTTGGTTGTGCAAATGATCAAAACCAGAACATCAGATGTGTCCGAAATAGCGGAGTAGCACATATTTATTAGTCAAAATGAGTGTGTAGTATGTCCGAATCCGCGTAAGTATTATTGTATGAAAACACAGCACGACGCATTCTGAGGGCAAGAGGCGCTAAAAGTTTCTATCTTCTATCTCCAGAATAACCTGTGAAACACCTACAAGGTGGTTGTGTGTGTATGTATATGTGCAAATGCATGAAGTCATTACAACTCAAACATCGAAGCATTTCATGAGATAAGTTGTGTCAAGGTCGTGCTACATTAACCAATGAAACAATTTGTTATTAAAAATACGTTACTTACTCTTACTCAGAAACGTAGGAACCGATGAAGAAAGAGGTGGAAGATTCATAAAAGTACAAGTACACGATTAATGAAGAATCCCAGCTGAGACTGGAGTTCCTAATTTAGGCGGCTGCAATTGTGCCTAATTGATCGTTCCCAATCGTGCCTGAATAAAAAGAAACATTTGGCCTTTCTAACTGTGTGTGTGGCTGTGCGGTGGTTCTAAATGTGGTTACATGCTCGGTCGACCGTCTTTTCCAACGGCGCCTTGCTCGTATTAAGGCGATGTCACCGCGGTGCGTGTGAGTCTGGAAAGGAGCTGGAGCTCAGTGTGTAGTCGTACTTTACAGAGTAACTGCTGCATTAAGAATAATACCTGTTTGACACAGTGCGTGGAAGACTGAAATGGGGTGGAATGATGGACAAAAAGTTCGGTGTCAAGGGCGGAAATTCAAAGGCCATGCAATTATCAATGCATATAATAAAATGATATCACAGAAATAAATTATAATAAAATTTGTTTTAAAGGAAAAGAGGCCTGAACAATTTGCAACTGCTCACCCAATAGTACATGGTTATTGTAACGATATTTTATTTTACACAATATTACTATATATTAATATTACATTCCATAATATATAATATTACTACAGCATTACTATCTTATCTCGTTTTCATTTGTATCTCTGTCTTGACTGCGTTGTTTTTCTGCTGCTTGATTAATAAAGTGTTCGTATCTCATTTTTCGGTTACCCTAAACTGCTGTCTTGCAGAACCCATATGTTGTTTAAATGCACATGTATGTGCGTTTACACGTTCGGTGGTCATGGTGGCTGTGCAGCAGATTAAAGATTTAGTCTTTACAAATCCAGGCCTTGAGGGGACTCTGTGGAGTAAACCAAACCTCCGCTACTGGAGGCGAAGTCCCCAACCCTGACGCCCAGAAAGCCACGGAGCAGAGCAAGGCGATGAGACTTCCTAAACGGCTCAAGCTCCTTCCAAAGAGGCCGTCTTGAACAATGGCACGCCTGATCTCTGAGCTAATGTTTGCTCTTTCGGGCTTCATTTCAGGAAGCTATTAAAGACCATTTGCTTTGCTGTTTTTGACTGTTTGCTGACGGATCACCTTACACCTCCTCTTACCTGGAAGAGGCCGCGTCTGACCCGCGTCAACAAGCACACACACTGACAAGACCACGTCAAATGGGCTCACAATTCAAACAGGTTTCTCTTCTCTAGTGTGTGGTTACGGCTAGAGACAATATTTCACTAAATTTGTTTATCCTCTCTTATTGGTGACATTATCATATAAGGCGAGGTCATATCGGGTTATGCGATTTATAGTCTAAAATAATGGTGATCAAAATATGTGGATTGATAGATATGACCTCATTCACATCATTACATATAGATGCTCTATAACACTTTTAACCAGTTTTTCCATTGAATTTACGACACAAACACAGTATTGTAGTAAAACACAAGAACTGTGAAGGTCTGGAGGCGGGTACGTCCAGGTTATAGAAGTAAAAGTTTTTTGCTCAATCAGCTGATTTCAATCATTAGTTCTGCCTCTTGGTTGTGCTAATTATCGAAACCAGAACATCAAATGCGTCCGAAATGGCAGAGTAGCACATATTTATTAGGCAAAATGAGTGTGTAGTATGTCCAAACCTGCTTAAGTAACACTGCATGAAAACAATGGGCAAGAGGCGCTAAAAGTTTCTATCTTCTATCTTCTATTTGTGAATATTTTTAAATAGGGTTTTGTCATATATCATACTTTAATGACATTTCATGTATTTTGTGAATTCATAAGCATATAGCAAAAGGCTATATATCAATATTGTGTAAGATTCTCTAGTGTTGCCCCTTAAACTACCTTAAACTACAATGCATCTTCATCTTTACGACGCCCTGAAATGCAAGTGTCCCATATGCAGAGGTAAACTGATAAAACAAAATGATAATTCTAATTCAAAATGATAAACAAGGCTCAATAAACACTTTGTGCGTTCTATGTTTATCCTGACCGGTCGCTCACTCTCACCAGGGAAATAAATAAAAGATAAATGGGCTTTTATTGTTGACCCACTTTGTCTGTTTCTGTCTTTCTCTGTCTCTGATCATTTCTCATTCCCCATATATCTACTGGTCACTGTTCATCCCCCGATGAAAGCAGGTGTTCCCAGGGGTAAAAATCACTATTTATGATATTGTTTTTAATGTCGTTGTCCTTTGTAATGTAGGATTCATCATCTGAATCAATTAAGATACATAATTGAGAAATCAAATGGGTAAATGGTCATGTTTGTTAAAGACATTTTTTTGTGAAAAAGTTTTTGTCAAATTAATATTTCAGGAATGTAATGAATGTGACAGGAAAAAGAAAGGTTTAAAAAAATCTATTCAAAACACTTGATTTGAGTGGGTCACACAATTCAACAGTCAAACAGAATAATTTACTCACTTCTAAATTATAATAACTCAATTCTAATTGATTCTTGGCATCGTTAGCAGCTTCCTGTTCAGCACTTTGTTCATTCTAGTCAGAGTGGTTGCCAAAAATAGTACAATTGTTGGTCTTAATGTATATAAATGTTATATGATGATGATTATTAAATTACTTGTATTGTTGTTGTTGTGTGATGATGATGATGATAATAATAATAATAATAATAATAATAATAATAATGTACGAGGCAGCGTATAAGTTTAGTGGCAGCCTTTGTTAAGTTATTTAAAACTCTTTTTTTTTCCATTTTTCTTCACTAAATAAAAATAAGACTTTCCCATCGGGGTTTCGCAAGACTTGTTCCTATTTCCACAGAGCGCGGTGCAGAGCCTGCACGGCACCGGGCCAAGTCCACCCGGAGATAGCATCACACCAGGCGCCGAACACCGTGCTGGGTCATTAACGCCACATTAGGCTATTATGAGACGTTAAATGAGCCTAAACTCAAAATACACTGTTTCATCTATATCGATATATTTTATTTATTAGATATTAAGCACTTGATAATGAACAAATCACTATGACACTAGCAATTATTATAACAACAATAATAATAATAATAATAATAACAACAACAACAACAATAATAATAATAATAATAATAATAATAATAATAATAATAATAATAATAATAATAATAATAAACATTATCATTATTAGTTAATAATAGTTATATTAATATTAATATTGATATATGTTGTAGTTGATTAATTTATGATTGTTAGCCTAGTTCTATTGTAATAACTAAGAAGTTTCCTATAATTACTACTTGCTCC
>OMKR01086639.1:0-11527 GCA_900302355.1 Cyttopsis rosea
TTTTCACCACTGTTCCATGTTTTCGCCATTTGTGGATAATGGCTCTCACTGTGGTTCGCTGGAGTCCCAAAGCTTTAGAAATGGCTTTATAACCTTTTCCAGACTGATAGATCTCAATTACTTTCTTTCTCATTTGTTCCTGAATTTCTTTGGATCTCGGCATAATGTCTAGCTTTTGAGGATCTTTTGGTCTACTTCACTTTGTCAGGCAGGTCCTATTTAAGTGATTTCTTGATTGAGAACAGGTGTGGCAGTAATCAGGCCTGTGTGTGGCTAGAGAAATTGAACTCAGGTGTGATAAACCACAGTTATGTTTTAACAGGGGGGGCAAACACTTTTTCACACAGGGCCATGTAGGTTTGGATTTTTTCTCTCCCTTAATAATAAAAACCTTCATTTAAAAACTGCATTTTGTGTTTACTTGTGTTGTCTTTGACTAATATTAAAATTTGTTTGATCTGAAACATTTAAGTGTGACAAACATGCAAAAAAATAAGAAATCAGGAAGGGGGCAAACACTTTTTCACACCACTGTATATCAGTGTGTGTGTTAGGGGTTTCACGACTACTGATTTTTACTAGTTGCCAAGTTCTTCATCATAGTAGTCGACTAGTCGTCTTTTACCTATTATGTAAGAGAAAGGAGTTCTAGGTAACAATGAAGGGCGATCCAATCAGTGGTGACGTCACCTTTTGCGCTTTGCTGCGCGCAGTCGCTGTCTCGCTGTCATCTTCCATTGTAACTGTGTGAATCACAAACACAAGCAACACTGGAAATGAAACTGGTACAGACAGCTGTTCAACTCCGTACAGAGACACTGATCAGGCGTGATATAGCTGCGCATTCACACATCCATTGTCCAATGTCTGGGATTTTTACTCACGACCGCCAATCTGTTCCGCAGGTGGAGTCCCGTGTGTCCATAGAGAGAGGCGCTTGGCTTTTCATTCATTAAAAAAACTCTTTTCAACTTTTATAGTGACATATACTTCTTGTTTTAACATGAATCGTTGCAAAGTTAGAATAGTTAAATACAGTTCAACCTCTGTGAACTTAGAACGTAGACATAGTGAAAACGTGGTCGACCAATAGCAGAGGGGCTTTGACTGTATTGACCTGTGTATTGTGTGCATGCTTTGCATGTACCGTGCAGGTGCAGCAGTTGTCAAAGCTGGAGGTGGAGGACTTGTTGAGGAAAGGAGCGTATGGAGCTCTGATGGATGAGGAAGACGAGGGCTCCAAGTTCTGCGAGGAAGACATTGACCAGATCCTCCAGAGACGAACGCAAACCATCACCATCCAGTCTGAGGGCAAGGGATCCACCTTTGCTAAGGTGAAATAGTCTCTTAACTACTACCCCTTAACCCCAGTCTGAAAGGAAATGAAATTAATTGTCTCTCTCTCACTCTCTCTCACAGGCCAGTTTCATATCATCTGGGAATAGAACGGACATCTCTTTGGACGATCCAAACTTCTGGCAGAAATGGGCCAAAATTGCTGAGCTGGAGATAGATTCCAAATCTGAGAAGGTAAAGAGGTGAACCTCTCCCTCCCTCTCTCTCTACTATTATCTACTGTCCCCCTCTCCTCTACTACCCATCCTCTCCTTTTGGAGCCTGGCAGACGGTTAACATCATCTGCAGATCCTGGTGCTTCAGGGTTCCTCAGGTAGCTCTGGTCCCCTGCTACCTCTGGTCTTGTGGTTCCTGGTAGCTCTGCCCCCCCCTGTAACCCATCAAATAAAGATGGGAGATGATAAAAATGGATCTCTCTCTCTCTCTCTCTTAGGAGTCCCTGGTGATCGACACTCCTCGGGTCAGGAAACAGACCCGTCACTACAACTCGTTTGAGGACGATGAGCTGATGGAGTTCTCTGAGCTGGACAGCGACTCGGAGGATCGGCCGTGTCGAACCCGGCGCCTCGGCGAGCGAACCCGCCGCTACCTCCGAGCTGAGTGCTTCCGGGTCGAGAAGAACCTGCTCATATTTGGGTAGGAACCAGGACCGATTGGGCTGGAAGAGTTCAAGTTTTTATTTAACACTTGGTGATGATATGGCAGTTTTACATTCAGAAAACTGAAATGCATGACCATTTACTGTACAATGCACACATCAAAATAAAAGCGTTGTACAAACACATTATTTTCAGGGTTCGTACGGTCATGAAAAACATGGAAATGGAATGGAATCTGAAAATTGCTATTTCCAGACCTGGAAAAGTACTAGAAAAACATAAAATCCCAAAAGTTTTGGAAAAGTCAGGAATTTTGGCCCACTCATCTTTGCAGAATTGTTGTAATTCAGCCACATTGGAGGGTTTTCCAGCATGAACCGCCTTTTTAAGGTCATGCCACAGCATCTCAATAGGATTCAGGTCAGGACTTTGAAATGGAATGGAATCTGAAAATTGCTATTTCCAGACCTGGAAAAGTACTAGAAAAACATAAAATCCCAAAAGTTTTGGAAAAGTCATGGAAATTTGTTTAATAAATGTCGTTCATTTACACTAAGTTTAAAATAATTTATATGCTTTTAAAATAAATATTGTAATGTTCAAAATTGCGATTGTAAGGCGCTGCTGCCGTGATTTTGGTTGCACGCATATTACCAGCATTATGGGCGCGCTTCTCTTGACGTAGGCGCTTGGATTGTATGGATTCATTGGGAGTGATGTCAAAGACAGTGCGACGCTGTTGTTAAGTTCTAATGCGGTAAATGAACGCAGGCTGTTCTTTTGAGTTCTTGTCATTTATAAGAGTTATCCTAAAACCCTAACACCTGGATGCTACATTGGTGACAGTGGTATTTGGAGTGTGTTTTTTGCTGTTGGATTCTTTTTCTCTTTGGACAATTACGGAACTTTCTAGTTAAGCTCCGCTGGCTATAACCGTGCTCGTACGTTTACATCGGTCAGAGCATCATGTTGGATGGAAGAGAATTATTACAAAAGAGGAGCTGATAAATGGTGTGTGTGATTTGTGTGGGTTTCTAGAGGGCTGGGGTGAAGCCTCGGTGAGCCTCGAGTCGTCCGGGGTGTCTCGAGCCATGCGCAGGGGTGCATATTATTGCGACAATAAGCAGCTTATTTTTGTGAATTATATGCAAATTATATATTTCGAACTCTAACTAATTATAAAAGCTACTATTCATAGTCATGGCACTTTTGACAGTATACACCCAGACTTCACAAAATGATTGGTCATGGAAATTTGAATTAAAGTCATGGAAAAGTCATGGAAAGCCATTGGTCAAAATGTGTATGAACCCTGTATTTTATAGTTTTTCATTTAAAAGTCTCTAAAAAAGGGATATTTTTCAGTTTGCCTTTTAGGAAACTGTAATTGTGTGTTTTGTCTGGTCTGTCGGTTGGATAGCTGGTGGGGGGTAGGCAATTCCTGAAGGGAGAGTCCAGAAGGCTCTGTGCAAAAAGTTCACAGCGTGGTTCTTCTATCTTTGAGGGTGGGAAGTGAAATGGTTTGGAGTGCATCCTGATAGCTGGAATATGCCGTGCCAATAATAATCCGGCAGTCATGTTTTTGGACGTACTTTATTTGTTCAGACATCGCCTCTGTTAGATTTCCATGCCACACTGCAGTGGCATACTCCAGGAGGGGCGGATGAAACCAGTGTGTATTGTTGCTAAGTCTAGGGTGGTGACACCAGACTTCCTTAACCTCCTCAAAAAATACAGCTTGGAATTAGCTTTCTTGATCATAGCAGCAGTGTGATGGCTCTAGGGCCTGTTTGGTCGATGGGCTGTTGGTCGAGATTTGTTTTGGTCGAGCAGTTGCACGCGAAAAAATATAAAATAAGACATATGCATTTGCACCAGGGTGTCTCCGCTGTCGGTGTAGTGCAACCTATACAGGGGGAGGGGCGGGGCTTCTTTCAATAGTGACAAACGTGATTGGCTAGAGGTGAAAGGTCAGCTTTAGATAGTCCAAAATGATTGGCTTTAATGATTTGCCACTTGCCTAGGTTGTGTGTGTCGCGTCATGTGTAGCTCAGAAAAACAAATCAAACATGGCTTAATGAAGCGCTTCGGGATTGGATTATTATTCGATTGGATTATTATTATGGATTATTACAATATTTGGCACCGTGACAACATCAGGTACTAGTAGTAATGGTAGAAAAAACCTATAACAAATCAAGAACAGAAAGCCGCGGAGCAGCTTCGGATCGCGGATCCTCCCTCATGCAAAAGACTGGTTGCACTTGTGGCAACAAGCATGATTGGCATCGACTCTAGTGAAATTTAACTAGACTTTTAATTTTCTCCGTCATTGTCACTCACTCAGAGCAGCGTCTCCTCGCCTGTGTGTCAGGCAGGCAGAGGGAGCCTGCTGAGAGAGAGAAAATTAGGAATAGCAAAATAGCCTATTGTTACTCATTTGTGTCATTCATTTAAAGTTAGAATACATGAGACAAGCGCAGTGTGCATATAGTTGTATTCATTAAAACAAATAGGGTGTGTCATATAGAATTTTTTTTTGACCAATCAGGGGAAAAAACGGACGACTGTTGGTCGACCAAGATTTGTTTGAGTCTGGGACAGCTCTAGACGGGTCCACTGTATCAGGACTCCAAGCACTTCCACAGTGTCACAGGATGGTAGCTGTTGGCCGGACAGGGATGGGGAGCGGTGCTTTCTTCATGAAGGTCACAGTCATGGTTTTGCATTTAGATGGATTTAGTGCCATTTGACTGTTGTGAACCCTGCACTCCAGGTTGTCCAGGCCTGCCTGGGGAGATGTTATCTTTCCAGCATGGCAGACATGGACTAGATTTACTGTAGATCGTCCACGTATTTTCAGCATTTTTTGAAGTCGATGGCAGCACAATGGCTAAGAGCCAAGAAATGATCGGCCTAAGGAGTGTGCCTTGGGCCACGCCTCCCGTGAGCTCTGCCCAATCAGAGTCACAATTTTGGTATTGTACACTCTGCCTGCGACCAGAAACAAAGCTACATACCCAGGGCATCAGGGCAGGTCTGACCCCTAGCTGTAATAGGTGTTTCATCGAGACAGTTAAATCCACTTTATCAAACGCTTTTGAAATATCTGTAGTGATAAAGGTGCTGATAGTGGCTGGAGTGTACCCTGTCAGGATACTGATGAGAGCATGTGTGGCGGATCTTCCAGGCCTGCTACCAAACTGGGCTGGGTCAAGGTGGGGTGAAATTTTTAATGACTTTTAATCCAATTTGCTACGAACCCCCCTGCTACCTTGCTGAGTTGGGGAGTTAAGGATATTGGTCGAAGTTAATCAACTGAAGGACGATGGGTTTTACGGACCGGGATAACGGTTGCTTCTTTCCTCTGTGAGGGGTGAGCCCCTTGTGGAAAGATGTATTCATAATATTACACACAGGACCACTCGGCACACAGGCAAAGTCCGTTAACACTCTCTGGGGAACCCCATCAGGGCCAGGGGCTTTGTTGGAGTTAATCACCCTTAGTTTGTTGGAGGGCATTTGGAGAAGGCAGGAATGCAGGCAGGGTTGTCGTGTCAAGGGGGTGACAATAACTGGCTGATATTAAGAGAATTTTTGGTTAATGTAATTTGCCATAGACCAGATTTTTGCGAGAGTGTTACTTCTGCCATGTGGGTACACCTTCTGCCTTTGGGAGATGAGGTGTTTGATGTTGGGGTGTTCAGTTCTTATCAGGTCAGGTGCTGTTAGGATATGGTCAAGGAAAGAGGCTTGGTTAGGTGATTCGGGGTAAGTAGACTGCACATACAGCTAGAGCAGAGAGCAATCGAGGCAGATGGTGGGGTCTTGCCCATGCCCACACACACTCCAAGTCCTGTGGGAAAGAAATATTATTGAGCTGACGAGAGGGAATATTTTCACTGATGTAAATTGAAACACCGCCTCCCCGGCCCCGGAGGTCGGTATACACTTTTGAGTAACGTGTGTAGCCATCTATTTGATGTAATGCTTCAGGGTGTTCATGAGTAAAGGTCTTGTACTGGGGTGAAAAGCCCAGGAGGATCTCGGAAGGTCCCAAAGTCCTTGAAAATGGAGGGTGCATTTGTAGTATTTTGGCAATCAATTAAAAAAATCAACAGGCAAATTACATCCACCTATCCTAATGAGGTGGTGAACTAAGTGGTTGCAGAGGATTAATTTAGACTAAATATTATTCACAATAGCTTTTAAAAAAAACATTTAAACATGCTAAAATATGTCTAAAAGCTTGGAGCCTAAATGAATGCGGCTGCCCTTAGCTGCGCCACCTAGAGGTCAAAGTTGAGCCGAATATTCCCATAACACTGTATCCTCATATGTATGTCTCTCTCTCTCTCTCTCTCTCTCTCTCTCTCTCTCTCTCTCTCACAGCTGGGGGAGGTGGAAGGATATTCTGAACCATGGTCGGTTTAAGTGGCATCTGGCGGAGAGAGACATGGAGGTGGTCTGCAGGTAAGACGGGAAAAGATATATATGTTACAACGGCTCTGTGGAACACTCTGATTGGTCAGTAGCAGCTTATCGTCGGTTAGTTATTTCAGAATAATGACTGTTGATCTTTTCATAATGACCGTTGCCACACTCTTCTCCTCCTGGTTTCACATCCATTAAATCACTGCCTACATGCTAATGCTAACACTATCTAGTGGCCCCATCCGGTGACAGTACATAGAAACTACAGTGGAAGACTTTGAAGAGAGGAACGAGGACATCGATATCAAAGTCCCCAACGTCCCATTCAGTGTCCCATTTCACGATTAATTTAACATTAATAACAGTAAATTGGTTGGTCATGTGTAAGGAGAAATATTTTTTGTAGGACAAATTGTTTATTATGTTGGTGTGGACTACTTTTCTTAGCAGAAGCTCAAATCAATATTGTGTGTCAATATATTCAATTATTTATTAAGTAGTGTGTAATAAACAGGATAAACAGACGGTCATTATCACAAAATAACCTAGTTTAGAGAGATACAAGACATGACCACCCTGTTGGTGATTAGTATGCTGATAATGTCCCGACTGGCTGCACATTATCCCTTATATAAATAAACTTATTTGAAAACTTGATCTGTAGAAAATCAACATATTTGCCCTTCTTGGACTAATGGTTTAACCAGTTAATGGTTATTTAGTTCTCAACTAGTGTTTGGTGTTCGCAGGGCTCTGCTGGTCTACTGTCTGAGACACTACAAGGGAGATGACAAGATCAAGAGCTTCATCTGGGACCTGATCACCCCCAGCAAGGAGGGCCAGGACCAGGCCCTGCTCAATCACTCAGGTCAGCATCAAGCTCAACATTATGGGGCGGTTCCGCGGACACACATTATGCTTAATTTCAGACTAAATCACAGTTTTAATCTGCACTGACTGAAATGGCCGTTCTCAGTAATGTTTTAAAATGGTCTCAGACTTGCCCTAGTCTTGGTTTAAAACATCTGATTTCCAGACGGAAGATTAGAGATAATATAGGTCTAAGTGAAGGTTTAAATAACATTTTGGTATTAATAGATGTGGGCCTCCAGGTCAACCTTGACAAAAGAGAAAATGGATTATCTGGACCAAGACCTTAGTCTGGACTTCATTACCTTTAGTCTAGGATTTACAGCTAATTAATCTTAAATTAAGCAACGTCTCAGAAAGGCATTTTTAAATCCTGGATAAATTTAAGTGCGATTATTTTAGTCCTGATTTAGATTTTACCCAGTCTGCGAAACCACCCCTAAAAGCACTAGTTTCATCTTTCATTTACACTGATTATCCAGCGTTCTCCCTCTGGTTTATTTAGTTTCACATCATTTGACGACCTTTATGATTCCTTCAAAGACCCAATTAGTCCTTTTTTTTTTTTTTTTTTTTTGTCTTTATTACATACATATTCTACATTACATATTGCCAAATTTAGATTTTTCATCTTCCCATCAGGCCTGTCGGCGCCCGTACCGCGCGGTCGGAAAGGGAAGAAGCTGAAGAACCAGCTGAACGTTCCGGAAGTGCAGACTGCCGACTGGTTGACCCACTGCAACCCCGAGGTGGTTCTGCAGGACGACAGCTACAAGAAGCACCTCAAGCAGCACTGCAACAAGTCAGTCTGAGCCGCTTGAAATAGAGAGACTGGTGTCTTGTTATCAATTGTTCGTTAGCATTGTTTTTTTGGGGACCCTGGGAAGAATAGTTTCCACTTGAATAAGGATGAATAGCTAACGGTCAGTTTAATGAAATTGTTTAAATTATTTTCTTCAGAAAGAAAAGACTTGCTATTGTTGTCCAATACTAAAGGTTTCATCATGCTGTCTGTGTACACTGCAAATTCCCTCCCAGATATTTGTTGGTGGTTTCAACCAGTGATAATATGACCGATACAACCTTTAACTATTCACTTCTCCCATCGCTCTCTCTCTCCCCCCCCCCGGCAGGGTGTTGCTCAGGGTGAGGATGCTGTACTACTTGAAGGTGGAGGTTCTGGGAGAAGCAGCCAATCAGGCTGTAGAAGGGATCCCAGCGAGGTAGGAGCCAGGAAATTGTAGACAGTGTAGTTACAACGTGGTTACAGTGCAGTTGCTGTGTTGTTACAGCATAGTTACAGTGTTGATTGTGTTCCGTCAGTTCTTAATGAAAGCAAAATTGCACATTAAAGATGGCAGTACCAACAGTGTAAGACAACATGTCAACAAAAGTGATATGAGCAGCGTCACCGTGCCGTCATGGAAACACCCTCACATCGTTAAGTTAATTTGAAGGATTTATCCGTTTTAGATCTCTGTGGCCTTTTTGTTGGTTTTGACTAGGGGTGTCACGAAATCCACGATTCAATTCTGATTCTTGGGGCGGCGATTTGATTCAAAATCAATTCTCGATTCAAAACGATTCCCGATTCAAAATCAATTCTCTATTATAGTACATAGGGGTGCTAATTTCAGGATCTACTGCGGTCTACGGCGCGCGAAGCGGTGTGGGAAATTTTAGCATTAAAGCAGAGTAAAGTGTGTATAAGATTATGTAGTTTTTATATTTGAAAAAGTTATATCAACTGATTGCAATACTGTAAACACACAAAGGCAAATCCACGACAACAGGTAGTTACCAGGCTAGGAACAAAAACAATTATAATAATAAATGACTGACTCTTCTCACTCTCGTTCACTGGAAGTCTTCCTTCGCTCACCGTGCATTAAACCAACTGAATCAAATCGACTCTCAAAAAACAGTCGAACCTTTCACCACGAGCAGAGCAGACGCTCCACTGAGTGACAGCGATAATTACGCAGTCTGCACTCTGCACAATTTTGGAATATTGTCTTCAAGACTAACATTAGCAGCGAAACTGCTTGCTGCAACTGTGTTTTATGGAAGCCTTTGGGCACAACACCGGAAATGGTGCGTGGCAGTAAGTCAACATTGCCAGCAGCGAGGAGAAAGTTGAACAAAAGAAAAAGACGACAAAAAGGTTTACAAAAAAATCAATTTTTGGAAGTTGTGAATCGATTTAGAATCGTGGAAGATAAGAATCGCTATTCTTAAAGAATAGTTCTTTCCTCCACCCCTAGTTTAGACTTTGTCAGCGTAAAACGCTGTACTTCCTCTTTAGTAGGAATTGATCTGTGGACTGAGTCCGTCTGTGTTGTCAATCAGATGTTTAGTGTTGCTTCACTTCTTGGTGAAGGCCTGTTGATTCACACTGTTTGTTTGTTTGTGATGTCAGTAAACTGGAGGTGTCTCTGCCGGACATCGACTACATCGAGATTCCGACCGTTTGGTGGGATGCCGACGCCGACAAGTCTCTTCTCATAGGAGTCCACAAGCACGGTAAGCCGACACCAACACCTTAACCATGGAGAAACACTGTAGCCTTGTCCACACAAACGGAGCGAGCCTATCGATATGATTCTAACCTGAACACTGTGACTGTGGTGACGCAAACGTGCCAAATTGTCATTATGAACGCCGTCACCGTACCAGCACCGGCATCAATGACCGTGGTGATGCGAACGCGGCCACCGCGACGACGCAAACCTTGCATCATTCATCCATGGTTACCATGGTGACACAAACATGGCCGCTGGACACTCTTTTTGCAAATTACCTTTTCTATTACCGTGCTCCGGTGGGTTATCTCCCGATCAGGGGCCATTCTGTGTGGAGTTTGTACATTCTCCCCGTGTTTGCATGGGGTCTCCTCCAACTTAAGGACCCCAACTAAAAACGTGTAGAAACACTTTCCTGTCCTGTCCTTGACCATGACATGGACCACCTGGAATTGGTCCCCGGGCGCTGACGAAGTGAGGGCTGCCCACTGCTGCTGGCTGCCCCTGGAGGAAGGACGGCTAGGATGGGATAAAGACTATATCTCATCGTGTGTGTGTGTGTGTGTGTGTGTGTGTGTGTGTGTGTGTATTGTATGACAAATAAATGCTTCTTCTATACTACGATGTATCCTCAGGTATATCCTACCATGTATCCTAGGGTATATCCTAGGGCAGTGGTACTCAACTTTTCCCAGCTCAGGAGCCACATTACAAAGAATATTTTCGCCGTGCTTCAGTTTAAGCCATTTAAGTGCGATATTCCAAAGATCCGTCGAGTGATATAAATTTTGATCTTGATATAGATTTTTCTATTTATTTATTGCATGGAGGCTGTTTGGACGTGGTGGTCTCGTGTGGCCGGTGATAAGTTGCAGCTCCAGGTTATTACTTGTATAATAATATAATTTAATATTAATAATAATAGAGGGGCTTCTATTGCCCGTGGAAACCAGGTGATCAGCCATTGATCACCCAGTTTACAGATCATTGATCTCTACCAGGAAGCATCTTTATAGATGCACTCTCTCTCAAAGCCGCATATCAATATCCATAAATACTTTATATCCATAATGCGAAATAATCCATTGTCAAACGTGCTTTGAGATTTTTTGAGAAGCCGGCTTTATAGCTGGCTTGTGTAAAGTTAACCAACTGCACATACAACAGAGTTAAGGATCCTAGACTTAACAAACACTAAATAATTTAGTTTAATATATTTTATTGCAGTCTTTGTACATCACCATAGCAACATATCGTCACGCCTGTTTTGTTTTGCCGTCGTACCTCCCCCTCTCTCCCCCGTTCAGAAAGTATGGAAGGCCGTTAGGGCAGAAAGTGCCATTATCCCGTTCCTGCTACCGTGTTCCATGCGAATGCAGAAGGGTGGGGGTGGTTTTGAGTAGTTTTGTCTGCAGTTTTGAATACTGCAGACAATGTCTCAAAATGTATTGAAATACTCTTTTTAAAATGATCTTACCGTATTGACCCAAATATTAGATGACCCTGATTATAAGTTATTTTTGGAGAAAGAGCAATGTTAACGGGTTGACACGTCCCTTTTCCGGCTCACGTCATAGCGTACTGTCCGTCTCCGTCCGGCAGCTCCAACATCGTTCCAAATGAGTCAGCACCGAGTTGGAAAGAGAGACTGCATAACAAATATAAAACCACCGTAATATTTTCACTGGCCTCCATGCTGCAAACACACTGTTTTAATCGTAATTGCTTTGTTTGGAGTGGCCCTTG
>OMKR01086647.1:0-12164 GCA_900302355.1 Cyttopsis rosea
TATAACCTTTTCCAGACTGATAGATCTCAATTACTTTCTTTCTCATTTGTTCCTGAATTTCTTTGGATCTCGGCATGATGTCTAGCTTTTGAGGATCTTTTGGTCTACTTCACTTTGTCAGGCAGGTCCTATTTAAGTGATTTCTTGATTGAGAACAGGTGTGGCAGTAATCAGGCCTGGGTGTGGCTAGAGAAATTGAACTCAGGTGTGATAAACCACAGTTAAGTTATGTTTTAATCAGGACGGGGGCAAACACTTTTTCACACCACTGTACACTGGTAAAAGAAAATATTATAGGAAGGTCATTATACATCACAGGTGCTTTGCTGAGTATTGAATGCAAGAAAGCTCTAATACACTGGAGCTGCTGTTGGTCAGAACGCCAGCTACAGCGTTTTCTTATGATTGTAGCGTAGTGTTGGACCACGATGTAATTTAATCTGCCGACTGCCGTCAGAGCTGTAGATAATGGCATGTCTTATGGTGGTACGGTCTCATGCATTTGAATGCTAAGGATCATGTATACTTTAAAGGTTTACAGTAATTCAGGGATGGGAAAGGTGCACGGCTTAGTCGTGCTCATGCACAGTAACCCCCTGTTCACACAGAAAATTGCAATAGCTTCAGGAATTTTTGAATTTTTGAGCATCCAAGAGGGTTTCTACAACTATTTTCCAAGTGTGGTCAGTTCTATTTTGCTGTGGTAGTTGTCAATACATTTTAGATTGCATTAATTGCTGTAATTAACGATGACATCATTCAAAAGTTGGACATTTTTAGCTTAGCGCTGCCTTCATGCCTGAATGGAGGTTAACGTGACAATGTACTATTTTATCTGTGATTGTGCACATCACATGTGTACACTCACAAGCACTACAGTGCAAGCACTCACAAGCACGCAGTCAGTAAACTCACCAATCTGACTAGAAGAGCAGGCATTTGCAAAGCAGTTGTAGAGAAAGCGAGTAGTCGACATTACTGCGTGTAGCTGTTGCGGCTGCCACGCTGCAGTGACGGATAGCTGGAATATCGCATTTAACTTAAATAAAAACCGTGGATTGATATAAAAGTTGTTTTTTCTATTTATTAATTGCATTGAGGCTGTTTGTGCTTGTAACAAGAAAGCAGATGGAGGATTTGGACGTGGTGGCGCGGATGGTCCGGTGATTAAGTTGCAGCTCCAGGTTATTACTTGTATCATAATATAATTAAATATGAATAATTAATAATAAAAGAAGGGCTTCTATTGCCAGTGGAGACCAGGTGATCAGCCATTGATCACTCGGTTAACAGACGATTTATCACAGCAAACAGGGCAAGGTGGGATCGGCCGGTGAAAGATCCCAACTTGGCACGCCAGACGAGGTGGGATCTTTCATCACTTTCATTGCTTCTTGGCGTTTTGTGAGACTGCTTTGAATCTAATGCGAAGTTGCCATTTTCTAGCACAAAGTGAGAAAGCGAAACTCCTGTAGCACTGATGCGCACACTGTGGCACCGCCGCCACCACTGCAGGATCGCATCCAGTCGCACATCTGCTCCCTCTCCCATTTAGAAAACAGTACCGTTAGTTTTTTATTTTAATTTGAACGTTTTGAATAGGCCATTACAAAAAAAAAAACATTTCCATTTACTGTTGACACGGAGGCAGTCGGTCGTTTTAACATCCCTAGTTTGTACATGATTTTAAATAGCATAAATGGACTGAAGTCCAATAATAATATAAAGTGCAGGTATAATAGAGCTGCATGCGGCTCACGAGCCGTGGGTTGAGTATCACTGCTTTAACTTAACTGAGTGAAAATAACAAGTTGAATGCTGAGCTGAAAGATAAGGGAACATGGAAAAGCAGGATCTACTGAGCTATGAATGCAAAGTACAATAAAAGTGAAAGGCTTGTTTACTCACCGAAGTCTATGTCCAGAAGGGCTGCGTTGGCTCCTTCCACCAGGATGTTCTTAGGAGGGCCATGGAGAGCCTCGTACATGTAGTGCACACCGTCTCTCACCATGGGCTTAATCCTCTCTCCATAGTCCTACACACACACACACACACACACACACACACACACAGTTTACTTTTGTGTTTAAAGTTGAAATAACTTAAATGTAAACTTTCGTGTTTCCTGTACCTTGAGTTTGACCAACTCCCCCTCAATGTCAATTTCCAGAGTTGGGTACATGGCCTTGTACTGCTGGGCTAACACCTTATACCTGACAAAAAGGGAAATGTTGTGACACCTATTCCCATGAGAGAGCGATGGGCTCAAAATGACATGTCTTAAAGTTCGTCTGAAAGCCAGAGAAGTGGCCTTACAGTGTCAAGAACTGACCTTTTAGAGAAATGGCTGAAGTCAGAGAGAAGGTCACATATCCTGAGGCCGCTACGCGCTGCTTTAGCAGAATAGACCGGACCAATCCCCTTCTTTGTGGTTCCCAGGCTGAAAGGGGCGAAGCAGAGAGAGATTTAAATTAAAGACCAAGTCATTTAAAGGATGAAAACATTCTATAACCATCTAATAAATTCTCCAAGGTGTTACAAGGCGCTTTTCCACAATCAGGCCGAACCACGGTTGGTAACGGTACCGAGAACACGCTAAAATGCTACCTAAACCAGATGCCAACATAAAGTGAGCTGTATTATGTTCCTGTGCTTTCTAACATCCACTGCGTTATTAGAAAGCATGTATGAATAAAATCAATAAATCAGTACTATCAACAAGCAGCAAGTACCCAAGAGTGAGTACTGGCCCAATCCCCCCAAAATAGGTATTGATGCATCTATAGTTTTTATATTTGCTGTCAATGAGTGAGAAACTTGTTCTTATTGATTTGATTCATGGAGAAAAGAAAATATATACACGATTCACGCTTCTCTCCTGCTTCTTCTGACTGTAATTAATTGTCTCACAATCATGTCCAGCTCTAGTTATTACATTCTAAAATGAAAGCCTGTCCTGCAGGTGAAACCCAAGTTGTCTGATCTTCGTGTTTGACCTCATGACTTCTTTCATCTTTAGTATCTGGCAGTGATGCCTGGCAGTCCACCAGAACAATCTGCTAGAAGCCTGTCGTGTCTGGACCATTAAGGCAGGCTTGTAAAGCATGTACATTATTTTACTCTTACCAATACACACACTCAATCATACACAGAGACACACTTCCTTGGGGCTTTGGCGATTGAGTGGGTAAAGCCAAGCCAGTCCTGGGTTTCTGCAGGCTTAAAATATGGATTGCCCCAAGCCCAGCTTAACATTCCACATTCCTACAGATATAGTTCAATGTCTGGGCTAACAGAGCAAGAGCCACCAGAGGATGCCATGCAAAGACCCATTTGGGCCTCGAGTACATTAGCGGCAGGGCGCTAATAGCTCTGAAAACACCGGGAATATCCACGCCCTTGCAACCTTCACTCTCAGCTGTGGACCTGAACAGAGTATGTACTAGACTAGACTAGAATTTGCCAATTCTATGTTTAAATATAGATGATTATGAGCATCAGCCATTAAATAAATTCACAGCCCTATAGTCCATTACATTCCAACTGGTGACAGCACTAGTTGAATTGTCTTCTTGGTGAGGAAACAATGTCTCTACTCTCTAGAGAGGGTGTGCTTTTTTCAGTGCGTTTCTGAAATAATGAAGCTAAAGCTAAATAAAGCTAGACCTGAATGGAACAGATCATTAACATAAATATATACGTTATATATTTTGCATTTTAATAACATGATTTAATGTTATTTTCTATTCTGTTAGTAGGGGAGAATGACTCATAGGACGCACAGTGGATTTTCTGGAAAAACGGGTCAGCAGCTCCTGGCATTGGAGTCCCAAAAGTAGATAGGAAATCTATTCAGGCTCCATTTCACCCACTGGCTGCATGTCACAATTAATCACCAGAGCACAATGATATCAAAGTAGATACCTGGGGTCAGGGACCACGGCTAAAAAACACCATCACTCAGGCGAGATGCTCTTCCCAGTAGCGGATTGTGTTTCTAAGCATGGTGTGGTTGAGCTCTTACTTTTTGCCTGCTTGCTCTTGTCTCAGCTGCTCCTGAACACCATCGACTGCTTGATGGAAGTCGAACACTGGAGGAGGCAGAGAGGGGACACACACTCACACACCTCGGAGCAACCATGGCCCACACAGAACACAGACATACACACAGCACACAACACATATTTGCAGAGAGGACTTACCAATGTGTGCTCTGTCAGAGATGATCAACCTTTTGTCCCAGCCCTTCAGACCTAGACACAAACAGAAATATAGGACTGAAGCGCACCATCATTTTGCTCTTAGTCTATGATACAGTCTAAAATATGTTTGACACACCTTTTCCTTTGTGTTCATTCTTTGCTGCCTCTTCAAACAGGCCAGGAAGATGGATAACAACCCCATTGCCTGAGGTTAGAAATGATTATACAATAAGATGAAAACAGTCATGAGAAGCCACCAGGACAAATTTACTTTACTTATTTACTTTATGCTAGAGGATACATACCAAAATCCTGCATGGACTGCATTCAAACAACAGCAAACACACCTGAATACCAACACCAAGGGTGTGCAAACCGGATAGACCTAAAAAACCAGACCTGTTCATTCATGCTGGAGGCTACAACTGTACCCTGATGAGAGACGCCAACCACAGTCCAGTGAATAAAAAAAGCACATCTCCACTCTGGAATAATTAAACTAGTATATTAGCGTCTTACAAAGGCTACAAGACTGTTCAACTGTGCAGCCAATATGCAGTGTGATGAAAATGCATTTTCAGAATTTAAGCCATTACAATTGAAACCAACGAGGAATGAGAGCAATTCAAACAAACTAATGTGCAAGGAAATGTAATCCAGAGTTACATGACAAATTCCTGACTAAGCATAAAGTTTTCAGTGTACTTTGTAACGCTTTAAAGTCTCCCAAAGCAAAGACTGTCAACAAAAGAGACTTTGAATGCTAAAATAGATATGAGGCTTCAGGGCAGAGGGCAAAATGGGTTTTATCCATTCTGAATTAATCTTAGAATCGTAGTCACCACTTTACTGAGAGAAAACAAATTTCACCAAGATAATGTTCTTTCTTAAGCCCACATAGCACCACACATAGTTCCCATAAAAATTACTGGGATAACCTTCCCTTTACAGCTAGTGATTTTCACTATTCACACATGCAGCTACATTGAGGAAAATCTGTCTTGCGCCTTTTCACACATGCCATGATAATGCCGGAATAGATGGGGCAACGGACAGTCCAGCAAGTCACCCGGTGCGGTCCCGGTCTGCACCCACGTGCCAGAGAGTGAAGGACGGAGCAACAGACCGCACGGAGCGCCGAACGGAGCTAACCTGGAGTTTATGGATAATGGATAAGCCTTGAAGTTGCATGCTTTGCATTAAAATTTTGGTCCAAAGACACACAAATGCACACTAGTCAGATTTCCTTATTTCAATAACCTAAATTCACCATGTCTGATTTTGCTCATTAATGTCATTCCTGTATAGTACGCCATTGTTAGGAGACAGCAACAGCTTGAATCAATATGTGCACTAATGCATGCACTGAAAGAGATTCCATAACAGAATGCTTGGCCTTGCGTTTTCAGTCTTAACAACACTTGTATGAACTCCTGAGCATTCTGAATCCTTGAAGCTAGATTTGAGGATGTTATTATACTAAATTAACAGTTATTTTGCTGTTAGCATCAGAATTGGCTTTATTAGGGCCAAATAAAAAAAACTAACAAAAAAAACATAATATGACACTTTGTGGATCCGCCGATTGCCAAGTGCATTTGTATACTGGATAGTACAGTGGTAGGAAATAATATTTCCATGTGGTATGCTATGGGGTTTACATATTGCAAATATCAGAAAGAATCATTTCAGCAGCATATACTAAGTTCTAGTTCTGCAGCTACTATGAAAAACAAATTAAGGATGTGCTGAAAAGCTCAAAGTTAAAAGGCCATAACCAAAACACGTAAAATAATGATGCCGCATTTGGCCCATGACAGGAGTTGAAAGGTAGTTAGAGAGACCAACATATGCAAATGTTGTAAAGGCAATTTGTATGGGAATTATTGTTTAACAAAGGGAACATTGGTGTCTTGCAACTTGAGGGAGCGCTTTGCTTTCAATTTTCATTAATGAAAAAAGCAACATTACTCAATCTAATTGCCATTTGCCATGTTACAGTTTAAATCAATTTGTAAATACATTTAGCTGAACCTATCTTGAAGAAGCTTGGTTCAACAACTTTCTTCATTCATGACTTGTCATTGTTTTCTACTAGGTTAATGTGTGAGTATGTTGTCAAGGGGATTTAAAGTCCTTGACACTATCCACAACAAACCCAACTCGTGACACAGGACTCCAATAAGAAAGACAATAATCATTTAGAATTTGAAAGATGAGACAATTTATATATAGACTATAACTAAATGAGGCTAACAATTTTGCCATTGTACCAACGATAAAAAGAGTCAGAATGGATGAGCACATACAGCTAAATGGAAGGTTGGATAAAAGATATCATCAGTTATAAAAATGTGACAAGTTCCTTATGAACGACCATGTGCTTAATGTGTGGAACCTATTTACAGTATAGGGTTAAGGGTTCAATTTACACAGAAACATCAGGTGCCATACAGTATATTAAAGGGGGGAGATTGGAAACCTGATAACGTATTGGCAAACTATACAACTGTACTTGTTAAAGTGCAGATGTGAGGAAGTCAGCGAGAGGGAAAAAGACACCATTAGCTAATGAAGTTAGTGCAGATGAGTGGATGGGATGTTGCCTGCAACCTGGCTCAGTGTCAAGCTGATGGTAGAAGAAAGAAGAAGAAGAATGATTTATTGATCACACATTTTTACCACACACATGCGGAGGATGACACACACACACACACACATGCAGTAGTGGCGAACGATGAGATATAGTCTCTGCTTTTATCCCATTGGTAGTCAATGTGGTTGCCACAAGAATGTAGTCTGCTCCGATGCCAATGACAGCCACATCCCCAGTGGGGAGGGGATGCTTCTGATTAATGGAAAATCCATTATTCTACCATGGGTTCTTTGTGAGGAAATAATGTCGAAAGGAAGCTGTTCTCAACTGGTAGAGTTGCAGGTCACTCAAAGTGAACCACTGCGTGCACATAGGACTATAATTCTAAACCACTGGTTTTACTTGGAAAAGGGACGGTATCTGGCACAACCCAATAGTGTGCATTCCATGTAGGCGAAATGCCTTCCAGCGTGTCATTTGCTGAGTTTTAAAGCTTTTTCCAACTTCAAAAAGATGATAGCAATGTGGGTGAATCAAAGGGACATTCCACAATCCTTTCAGACTAGGGAAAGGGCCACACATGGGTTATTAATTACGTAATGATGAGAGTATTCATTAAATTTATTTCATAAGATTATTGATCAGGACATTCCTCTGCATCCCTAGTCCCCAGTCCTACTATATTAATTTACACAAAAAAACAAGGTTTGTTGTGTGAAATGTGTGTGCGTGTGATTGACGGTTGTTTGGATGTGTATGTATGAGCCTAAGATATCCTGACTGCACATATCCTGATGAGTGTATGTACGTGTGTGTGTGTGTGCGGACATGTGCGTTACTCACCGATGAAGGCGGTGACCTTGGGGTTGATGATACCGCTGGGGAGAAGGTGGAAGTCGTACTCCACCGAGTCGACCACCACTGTGTGTCCTGCATTGTTCCCGCCCTGTAGAGAGAGAGAAGGATGGTGTTAGATGGACGAGAGAGAACCACCGATGGAGAAGAGAATGAAAGAGAGAGAATGAAAGAAACAGAAGCACCGACTTAATGGAAGCTCTGAGTCTTTGTTTAGATGAGTTGCAAGGCGTACTTTGAACAGTTTGGCAAGCACAGCAACAAGCAACGTATATACGTAAACTGTGGCCAGGGAGTCCGACAGCTCTCTTGTTATCTTCACTGTAACCTGGAGACTCCACTTTGCCATACAATCCGAAGTCATAACCTCGATCAAATTCAAAACTACGATGAGATTTATCAACTCGGGATACGTTACATTCATCCAAGGTTAGGCTGTGACGTGAGCGATGTTCCACTCCAATGCCAAAAGCCATTGTTTAAAACTCAAGTTAATTCAGAACAACATGCAGTGATAGCACACTCGCATAAACCTTTTAAAACTATTTGCAAGTTGAATCACCAACTTTTTCTATCTATGGAATTTGCCGAGGGCTATGAGTAACTCCAGGCGTAACTGTTCAACAGTTACCGTCAGTTTGCTGTTAAGATCCAAGTGTTGAGGACCAGGCAGCTCAGACTACTTTGGAATGACAAAATTATTTCAGTGGCCGGCAATATTCCTCAAAAAAAGCTTCTGATGCTATAGGAGCGCATTTACATGTAGACTTGATTTTCCTCAATGAGGAATGGGACAGAAGCGCAACAGCATGTCAAAACAGAGCGCTGAGCTGTTCCAGGAACATCTGAACCATCTGACCTGCTCCACTACTCAATGTCACACACACATTTTCCATCTGGACAGACGGTATCAGCAATCCACTTTCAAGACCAAAGCAAAGTGTCAGATTCTTTTGTTGTTGACCAAAGCAGCCATGACCGTTCACACTTAATTTAGGTCACGTTGAAACATTTGTGGTGTGCTGCACTGGGAATAGCGAACGTACTGTGGTCAGGAAATGAACAGTAAAAGCCAACAAAGGAGCAGACAATTAAAAACAAGATAGAACCTTGGCTTTCCACTTTGTGGTGACAACACAGTGGGATTATTTATACAGATGGTGGGGTTAATTTGTAAAATAAACAGACTAAAATGATGTGGTATGTGATAGAAGACGCAATGGATAGACAGGGAAAAATGAAGGAAGGAAAAGGGAAGGAAGGCATACCAAGAAAAAAAGTGGGCTTTGGAGCAAATATATAAAAGCTGCTTTCCCATTTTATTTGATCTATGAGCCACATTGTCAAGTCTTCCCTTGGAGGCCCTATACTGGTTTGAAGATATAGCGTGTCATGTGAATGTCCCAGATTTTCTGCCTGCAGTAATATAATACAGATGTGAATCCAATCATGATTCAGAAGTGAATCATTCCAACACAGCCCACATGTACCTCAGGTGATCAGGATCTGTTACTAATGCTATAGGCTGTAAATCAAACAGCGTGTGTGTTACTATGTGAATGTATATATGCCTATATACAGGTCACATGGTGTCATTTCTGGATTTAGGGAGGCTGGGGCAGCAGATGCCTGCTTTTTTGGATTTGTTTCATGATGTGCTAACCACTCCAACCCCAGACCCCCCATGGCTACTCCCTCATACCCAACCTCACTTTGGGACTGGCTGTGGGGGTGGGGTCTCTAGAAAAAGGGAAACTATTAAGCATTAATATTTTCATCTGAAAATATATTTAATATAATAGAATATATTTAATATAATTATAAAAATGGTGTAACACATAATGTGTGTAAACAGTCTAGAACTGCTCACCTCCAACAGTCCAATTGGCGTCCTATAATCTATTGTATAAACTGTTTCTTCAAGCAGCAGAGTAGTTGAATGACGGACTGGTAAGGAAATTTGATAGTTGACACTTAGCTTGAAGCCATAGTTGGCTATATAACGAATCCAGCTTCTCAAAGAAATAATGGTACTTCAGGATAAGAACACTTTCACAACCTGCAATTACAACCTAACAATTAACTATTTGTTAATGTAGCGCTAATGTGCAGTCAAACTCACCAACGCTTGAACTCTAGATGAATTGGAATGTCTATCTACTTTCTTTGGAAATGCTCATGTGTGGTTTTCAATTTTTTAAACATCTATAACAATCTTGTGATCATCTGCCTCAAAGATAAACGTACTTCCAAACACCACTCTGGCTCCTTTTCTTTTCCACAAAGTTTAAGCCTGCCATGCATTGCCAGATTTCAGCCCCAGTTGCAGTCTTCCAAATGGGACCAAAATGCCAGATAAATGTTATAGGCCATAAAGTCACAAACCACAAGTTATGAAATACAGACCAATCAGATCAAAGTGGTTTACAGGCTGTGGGCATTGAATTGGTCAGGTGTGAGAGGTCATGAAGGCTGTAATATTTGACAACTTCTTTTGCACGCAACAAATTACTCTGTGAAGAAGTTGTTTATTCTATCCCACAACTGTTTTCCACATGTGGTTCTAAGCCCAACCCTTTTTTGCTTCAATGCATACAACTACCTCAACAAAACACCATTTGCTCCTCTGTATCTATACTTTTATAGTGTGTAAAATCAGGAGAAACTGAGGTTGCTAGATAAGGCAAATTAAGATGAGTTTGTTCAAAAAGGGGTACTAGAAGAAACACCTCTTAACCAGCCAGGAGCCAGTGAAATCTACTCAATGGCTGCCTCTGGACTGTACACAACAAGTTGTACTAGTACCACTGTTTGCCATCTACATGTGTTGTTAGATGCAGCTTTCCTAGAGATCACAGATTATAGTTGATCAGACAGCACTTGGGACAAGCGGTGCTGTGGAAAAACAAGTACCGTTCTGTTTGAGAGACATTCCTAGACTGGAGGAACCGGTACAGACAAATATCCACAATGCTCTCTGTTCTATGTTTAACGCTTTGACTTGGACAAAATAATCCCTTTCGGTGAAAATATTGCTGCCCATAATAGCTTGAATTAATAATTTCAATTAAAGATATGCTGTTTAATTTAAATTTAGTGGCTTTGTTATTCCTTTGCTGCTGTAAGTTTATTTGGCCTAAAAGCTTGCATTTAAGCACCATGCACTGCTGTCCCTGACATTGTAAATGCACTTGTTAAATGAAGGACATCACATTGCTCAGGTATGGATATTGGTTAGATAACTGCCTAATTACCAGAAGTAATTAGTAATAATTTTTTTTATGTGGTGTAATGTTAAAGTTATAAAACAATTTCAATTGTGCCCCTGTCCTGGAATTGTTTTTAAAAAGACAGACAAAAATACAAGTAACAAAATTATGATGAGGCATTTAAAAAATGTTTTTATTTTTTAATAAAATACTATTTTCATTTTAGATTTGTTACATAAACGTGTGTGTACTATGCCATGAAGGACACCAAACAGAGTGCCAGTGCTTTTTATGATAATAATAATTTGTGTTATTGTTATTTGAGTTAATTATATAAACGGTTCAATGTGAGTTATTTGAGTTAAGTTTTTATTGAAAATATGTATTTTGTTATCATACATGAAATTATATTCATACACATTCATTTTGTTCAATAAAGCAAAAAAAAATATCGGCAGATAATGTCAGTTATCTATTTTTTTGCAACCTAAAATCGGTATCAGTGACAAAAAAAATGTCCATATCGGTCGGGCCCGAGTAAGGATTTGTGGTCGAGCGGTTTCATTGAAGTTGACAGCCATCCATTTCAACTTGAGAGCATGCCTTGGAAAATGTCACAAAAGTCACGTGGTTGCAACTTGCCAGTTGATGTTACGTATACATACACTGATATTATTGAGCTGTATAGATCAGGAAACAACCCTACCAAGGAAAGCTGGTGATAGAATGTATGGCCTATCCAGCCAAGGAGCTGCTGACAGACAACCTGCAGGCCTGCAACAGGACAAGCCAAGGCAGCTGGCTTGGAATCACAATGCGCACTAGCAGAAAGTGGTTAAAGCAAAGAGCTGGAAGCTAGAGGCTTGGGGTTAAGAATACGTTTTTAGGCCGTAACAAGACACAGAATAAGGACATTGGAACCCACCAAGGGGTGAAACCTAGGGAACAGAGGCTATAAAATCAAAAGTTACAACCTGAAATTGGATATGAAGGGAGAGATGCCTGAATGAAGGGGGCGCACTCACTCAAACATCAGATAAGCTGTTGACGTGTGACATGGGTCTGGACATGTGAAAGAATGAAGAAGAAGAAGAAGAAGAATGATTTATTCATCACACATTATACCACACACATGCGGAGGGTGACACACACACACACACACATGCAGGAGTGGCGAACGATGAGATATAGTCTCTGCTTTTATCCCATCCTGGCTGTCCTTCCTCCAGGGGCAGCCAGGAGCAGTGGGCAGCCCTCACTTTGTCGGCGCCAGGGGACCAGTTCCAGGTGGTGGGTCCATGC
>OMKR01086651.1:0-12563 GCA_900302355.1 Cyttopsis rosea
GCGAACTTGGGCTCTGCAGCAGGACAATGATCCAAAACACACCAGCAAGTCCACCTCTGAATGGCTGAAGAAAAACTAAATTGAGACTTTGTAGTGGCCTAGTCAAAGTCCTGACCTGAATCCTATTGAGATGCTGTGGCATGACCTTAAAAAGGCGGTTCATGCTCGAAAACCCTCCAATGTGGCTGAATTACAACAATTCCGCAAAGATGAGTGGGCCAAAATTCCTCCACAGCGCTGTAAAAGACTCATTGCATGTTATCGCAAACGCTTGATTGAAGTTGTTGCTGCTAAGGGTGGCCCAACCAGTTATTAGGTTTAGGGGGCAATCACTTTTTCACACAGGGCCATGTAGGTTTGGATTTTTTTCTCCTTTTAATAATAAAAACCTTCATTTAAAAACTGCATTTTGTGTTTACTTGTGTTGTCTTTGACTAGTTTTGAAATTTGTTTGATGATCTGAAACATTTAAGTGTGACAAACATGCAAAAAAATAAGAAATCAGGAAGGGGGCAAACACTTTTTCACACCACTGTATATCGATATATCTATTATCTATATAGATATAGATATCTATATAGATATATCATCTATATCGATATATCATCTATATCGATATATAGATAGATGTATAGATATTGATATATCTATAGATATATCTATAGCTATATATTGGTGTGTGTGTGTGTGTGTGTGTGTGTGTGTGTATACACACTCCTATATTTCTAGCTCTAAGTATGCCTCTGTTTTCTGTATACCTCGCCAGGAGGCATGAGCAGTAGAGCCCAGATGCCCAAAAAACGATACTAAATATATTCAAATTTTAAGAGGTGTCTGTCAGAAACGTATATCTAGGAATAGTAATGACCTTCGTAGTTTATCTTTGAAAACTACTTGAAATTACATCCAGTTTGGAATGTGATTTTTAGGAAATATTGAATATATGAACATAATTTTGCTATAGAGCTTTGGAAATAATTTTCAATCAGAGTATCGGATTTTTAAAGATTGTATTTCTTATAATAATAGCACTGTAAAACCTGCAATACTGTAATATCACCGAACAGATTATATACAAAAGATTGCCTTGGAGTTAATTCTTGACTCTTAGAAGGAAGTCATTTTTTTTTTTAGACTGAATTTTGCTGTAAAGATACCGGACTAACGGAGTATTTGGCAAGTCAATTTTGATTTAAACACCTCCCGTTCCACAACATTCACTACATTTTAAGCTACATCTCAGAAACTGTGCTCCATCCCAAAATCAATCCTGTAATCAGGTTACATCCCATTCCATTGCCCCAAACTGTGAATATTGGTGGGAATGACTCCCCTACTATTACCATACTGATTCATAGCACTTTGGGATGTAAGAAATTAGTCAATATGAAATCATAAACCATTCAGACAACTTATTGAAAGTTCCTCAGCAACCACCGTCACTCACAGCTACATAGTGACCACCACTGCAACACTGTACCTCCAATTAGTCTTTCCTAGGTTTACATTTGCATAAATGTTCAGTGTAGATCAGCATCTCAGCTTTGCAGAGATGTATAATGTATAATGCTTGTAAACTATCCTAACGGTGCTACTCTGCCCTCTCCCTAGGCAATACCACAACAACAACAACAGCAGCAGCACCACCACCACTCCAGATGTGCAAGTGGACATGTACTCCGGATTCCCTGACTTCACCGGCCTGAACCTACCCAGGAACGGAGACTTCTCCCAGGTTGGTTCAGCAGGATGGCCAAAAATGCTAAACTAAACCAAATTCAAGTGCTAATGCAAACCACACAGACAGAGCAAAGGCTAAAGAAAATAATCTCTATTTCTCTCTGTCTCTTTTTTATTCACTCTCTCATCCCTTGGGAGGAGCCATTTCTTTCATCCTGTCCTCCATGTTTTAAGCTTTGCTCACTGCACCATAGATGAGCCATGATCAAAGCCCAGTCTTGTCTAGACAGGAGATACATTACCTGCCATGTTCCTGCTAAAGCAATAAGACACTGTAATTTTGACAGCCCTCTAGTTGGCCAAATTTCCTTTTTGGAGATCATTGGGTTACGTAAAGCTGGAACCTCTTTGTAATCTTCAGTTACACACAGAATTATTATGGGATCCATGAAATGGGTTCCATGCATGACGGATTTTGGAGGTGTGAGAAAGCTTTAAAGAAGTGTTTGAAGTGTTTAATAATCGCCAGAGTCTCTCCAGTTTAACCTTTGGGCTATTTCTTTCGTATAAGCAGCTTATGGTTCCAGTACTCACCTCGAGCCACAGCACTGAGAGTGAGGCATCAAATTTTGGATATTCAAATTATCTCAATATTAAAGTGAAACATTGTCTATATGTGCCCACTGATCCATTCCTGCTTCATAATAGTTAAGCTACCATGGCAATGGTGGCCAGAGACGATACTTACTTTGTAATTATCTTTCATGCATTTCATGCTTTCATTATTCTGTTTCTGCCTTGAATTTCTATTTTGTCAAATCAATAGTCTAATCAGGATGTGAATTTCAAGTGGCCCCCTGTCACAAAGGGCACTGATACTAGGACCCTCCCTTAGGGGCCCATAAATAAAATTTAAAGATGCACGATATTTCAATATGATGTTGATATTGTTATATCAGACTAGGGGCCAGTCCCAATTCTCCCCCTTAGCCCTACCCCTTGGCCATACCCCTCCGTAGGGATGAAAATTCCCAGAATGCTTTGCGAACTGAGCCAGCGTAACACGACAACGCAGAACATGGCCGCCGTTGCGGGAAAAGAAGCCCATAAATGTATCTTCAGAAATAATAATGAAAAAAATGTTTTGTTGGAATATCTTTGTTTAATGTAGATGCAAAGGAATATTTAATTGGATCGTTATAACACGCATTTCAGAAAAATCACTATTTACAATGTCAATAGAACGTCTGATTTGGAATGTGAATGTGTGTTATAACGATCCAATTACATATTCCTTTGCATCTACAATAAACAAAGATTCCAGCGGAGTAAAAAAATTTTGCGTGATTATTTGCGAAGATATATTTACATTTACCTACATTAATGGGCTGTGGTGCATTGTATGCGATGTGGAAACCTCTGTCCGGACTCCGGAGAATGCCTCCAGGCTGCCACACGTGTATGTGCCATCATCGGCTACTGATAATAATAAATTGTATAGCACTTTTTAAACAATAATGCAGCTGAAAGTTCTTTTACATATCAGCATACAGCAAAAATAAAAATTACAATAAATAAACCACATAAGAATAAACCACACACTCCAAGGGGCATTAAACAGGGAAGATCATATTAGTAAAATAATAAAACATTTTAAATAAAATTAAAAATTAAAAATAATAAAAAGTGTTGCTAATTATAAAATAGATTAAAAAGGCTGATGTAGTGGTGTTCCAAATCCCTATGTAGATAAAGATTTCTACCCCTCCCCCTTGTGGCTTCATTCTGAAGGGACAGTCGAGGGCACTCCAAAACTAGGGGTAGGGCCAAGGGGCAGAATTGGGATTGGCCCTAGATATACTCTCATAATTGGGATTGGCCCTAGATATACTCTCATTTTTTGCTATTTTAAATGCATAAATGTTGCCTTTTCCTGTTCTGAAAGGCTGCATTACAAAATGTATTGATTGACTGCATTTTGAATGTTGGTCAGGTATGTTGATGTCAAAATAATTTTCATTTACAGTAGTAACTCACGTAGACACAGACAGAAAAGGTAAACTTAACCTTTGTAAGCATATAACTTGGGAGTATTTATCCATTTTAGCTTGCCTTCTGGCTGCAGTGTAAACATAGAAAATCTAGAGTACATGCGTTACTGGTGTTTATAGATTGTGACCCTGCTATGTAAGCGATTGTGATGCGATTCCAGCATGACATTTAAAATAAGAGGATTCGAAAAATAAAGACCACAATAGGATTTGTCATGCAATCAATTATAATGGTGTGTCAGTCCTATCATGTGTGCAGTAGCACTGAGTTGACGTTTATGATTAATTTGTCTGCTTGTCCCTCAGCAGTGTGTATTCGATTAGTTGTTTCAACCCTAGAGAAAGAAACAACTCACATGCTCAGAATCACTCGGTTGATTGACAGACAATTGAATAATAAGTCTATAAAATAAACTTTAAATTTAACATACAGTAAGCACCAAATTAAATCAGTACTTTATGATGATACACTGACGCTGGCAGTGACATAGGCTACCGGGATATTTTCTGGGGGAAGGGGCCACAAGTTTGAGCGGAAAGGTCACAGCAATTTTGCAAAATTGCAAGCTCTTGCAAATATTCATTATTGCAACAAGATTGCACCTTCTGTCGTTGGTGCTGGCACAAGCAGTTTAATGTATCTGTTGATAGCAATCGGAATATCAAGCAGCGTCATTTTTTTGGCTCCTTTTTTCTGGGTGTGTACATGTGTCTGCGTACGTGTGTGTGCCTTCTTGTGTACATTTTTCGTCTTATCTTCTGGCCGGTGTGAGACTGTTGTGCCTCCTCAGCTCTTTCTGCTGTCTCTTCTATGTGAGGCATGTAGAGAAAAATGTAAGTCATGGGGTCATCATGACTAATCCTTCAGCGCAGACTTCCCTCCCTCCTCCCCCTTTTATTTCTCTCTGCCCTCATTCCATAGCATGTACACCCGGTCCCCCTCTATCATAATTAAAATCCTTAAGTGACAGGCATGTGTGAAGCCTCTCTGGATTGTTGACACGAATTGTTTGATATGGTTCCCTTTTGGTGTAATTGTTGAAAGATCTTTGGATTGGAATGGCATCAAGCGGTGTGAGTTTATTTAAAGTATACAGTGGACCTCTGTTGGGATATCCTCAAATTGTTGAGAAACACATTACAGCTCAGGGAAGGGGTGTAGACCTCTAGCCTCAGACCTCTTGCAGCACAAAAGCAGGAGCTCAATATTTGTTTGGATTTGGAATCAATACTCTTGGAGAAACTCTTAATTGGTACCATATGGTACCATTACCAATTGTTACCTTAACTAGTTTTTGTTGAAATTGAACAGTTTGTCTTCTTCTATATGGCTCTTGGTATTGTATTTTTCTAACAGGGACATTCCCAGATACAGATACCCTTGTCTTGCATGGTATCGATATCATGTATTATATACACTAATCTCTAATGAACACACGCAGGTTCTGATTGGATAATTTCTGTGTCTTATATCTTTACTCTGAAATAGGGCTGCACGAAATGGTAAAGTCATATTGCGATTATTTTGACATATTGCGATTGCGATATGATTCACAATTAGTCTGAATGATCATTTTTGCTTCACAATTTTCATTTTTACTGAAAAAACTTTTAAAATCATTATGATGTCACATTTGTTGGTGTCTGTACCAAAGAAATATCTGGAGAACAAGATTTGTAGGTCAGGGCATCTCTGCGGTACTACAGGTCATTTATAATGGAGTTTTGTCACACATGTTACCTTTTTATCAAAAAAATTGCAGCTTCTGTGATTTGGATAATATTTCGATTAATTGTTCAGCCCTACTCTGAAACCTTGTTCAGAAAAGATGAGATTGACAAGAAAACATAAGACTTACTGGAAAACACACAAACTAAGACAGGTGCAAACCTCACCATACACATTCTCCTGCCTTAACTTTCATGGCCATGTGGCAGTCAGTCGTTGTTCTACCATTGAAGGAAACATCCTCAAATATCTTCACTCTTGGTCTCTCTTCTACAACTGAAAAAAGTTATAGAGAGAGAGAATGGTCTCTCTGCATGTAGTGAGTCAAGCCCTTATCAAATACAGTTCCGGCCTCATGCTCTACCACTACAACTGAGGGAAGTCCGCTACATTGTCTGCTACGCTACTTGGGGAACAAACTAACTGGCTCATTGTACTTCTAGCGAGGAGGGAGGTTTATGTCAAAATGATGTATTCCACTACCCAATATTCTACTGCCGCTTATTCTTTGCTGACATTTTGATGGACCTTCTCATTCTATATGGCTCATAGAATGAGGAGAAACTATTTATTTGTCCTTATCAAATTTAACGTTGCCTTGTGTTGGACACTCCATGATGTTGCAGAATCCTCAGCTTAGTGATAATTAGTCACTAATTTCTTTGTCAGGTTGTTGGTTGTTTGTGTTGTTCAGGTGGCCTACTTTTACAGAAGGAAGTAAAAACTTTAAGTGATAAGATGGTGCCATGGCCGTATTAATTTTACTGGCTGAGGTATGCCAAAAAAGGTGGCTTATTTATTTTATTGAAACATGCACAACACTGAAAATGCCCCAAAGTATTTCCCTCTTTCTGGGTCTCATACAACAAGGTGTGTGGGTGTGGGGTGTGTGGAGGTGTTGTACATGAGTGGCCAAGACTCAAGTGATTTTGTTTGTTGTCTGCTGCTGTAATGAAGTAATAAAGGAATCACCTGAAAGTAATTTATTCTAGATTTCCTTTTTCTACTACATTCGCACTTCATTAATATTCAAATAATGATTAATGTTGGTGAAATTACTTATGTTGGAAGTAATTTTCTTGTTGGCATATGCTACTTGTCCAAGTTGGTTTGATTGCTGCAGAGTGAATGTCCTGGCCGTGTTCTGAGAGTAGCCACTCCAATATCCCTTTTTCGGGGTCTCAAGAATTTGATTTCAAGTTGTGCTTTAAACATCAGAGGGACTAATAAAAGATGAAGTGAGGCATGAATGGTTCCCTCTTAAGGCTATGATGCAATAATTAGATTTGTGCGTGCATGCACATGTCTCTTCAGATGGTCATCAATAATTCAGCCCCCTCCATGGCCTGCTACCTTGCAATGAACACACGCGCACGCACACACACACACGCACATGGTGGGTTCCGCTCATTCTAGCAGAGGATTCCCAATTGTGATGACACCATGGGCAGGCGCCGTTCAGTCTGTATGAGCCTGTCTGTCCTCCGCCTAGAGATGGACATTAGGTTGCTTTACCATACTGGACTTGATATCATGTATTACTGGAAGCAAGGTTTCTGCAAATGGACACCCCTTCTCCTCTGGTAAATCAGATGATTTTCTTTACACCACAATATGTGTCTGGCTCTCAGCATGTTAATTTTGTCTGAAAAGATGATGTTCCAAACCGTTCGGCATCAGATTTCCCAGAATACTTGTTTTTTTTCTTCCCTTGTCATCAGACTCAAGTTCGGTCAGCAGTTATGACCATTTTGTGATGGGGTATTTGCCTGTCATTGTCGACATATAAATCATCACAGTGAAAGTAGTTGCCGTTTTATTTTATTTTTTGCATTTTTTTTATTTTTTATTTTTATGCTCGATGTTGACCCTCTGTTGTCAGCATCATCATTAGGCTGATAGGCTGTGAAACAGTGCCCAAAATCCTTGCCTTATGAATTTTGTACTGTGTGAGATATCAAGAATTTAGGCTGAATGATCATAACACCTTTTTAGCAGGGTACGTGCCATTTTAATCAAGTCTTTTTTTTTTAATAGCAATTGCTCTTCTTTCAGAGTGGCTAATTAGCCATCTTATCTAGGCATTTGTTTAGTTTGACACCCTTGAGCTAATTGAGCTAGCTACCGGTCATTACATCCTTCATATCAGTGTTATTCTTCAAAATCAAAGACAGACAGACAGCAAGACCAAAGGCAGAAGAGAGTGAAATAAGGCAGACAGCCAGGCAGGGATTCAGTCTCTAAATATAATAATCATTAAGTAGCGGCCCAGGCCCATTAAACACAGCAGTAAACTGCAGGGTGTGAAGTATAGTCCGCTCCGGAGCGCACCACTGTTTACACTACAAATGCGGTTGAGTTACACCATGTACAGTAAAATGGGCCTGACTGCCAGTAACTCTAGTCACTTACCAACAAAAGCATCATTTCCTGAAAGCTCCTCCTCCTCTCCCTCCCTCTTCTCCCCTCCTCTCCCCTCCTCCACTCTTTCACTTACTCTACCTACCATCTTTTGAGCACCGAGGAACTAGTGCGCAATCAATATGACTAAGCCCACAGTGCAAATACTCGACTGTCTTGGCATTGAAAGAAAAGGGTTTTAGATCTTATTCTATCTGGGAGAAACCAAGAGTGTTTGCCTGCCAGAGCTGACCTGTGCTTGGGACCGATGTTTGACCTGGACCTGAAAGGAATCGCGAAAGGGTACAAGTGAGGGTTCACCTTTGGGTTGAAGCGCACCAGCTGTTTCGGTGAACACCGATCCTTTTGACCAACACATGGAAGGAGCTGTAGCGTACAGCGGTTCAAGGTGAAATAGGAGTTTATGTGTGTGTGTGCGCCCCCTCCCAACATACAAACAGCAGCGTTTGGACCCATGTCTCTCATGCAGATTTGGACAAAGTTGTATTCACAGCTGGGACAACCACTTCCCAAGGTACTGGTTCTGTTTTTTGGCTTCTTTTTTTCTTTTTTTGTATAAGGTTTAAAGGTGTCGTAATTTTTTTCTTCCATTTCAAAAACATTTGTGGCTGGTAATTTAAAAACAAAAGGACACATGGCTCATAGTTAACTTTGTTTGTTGAGCGATTATAATTGCAATATCGGGAAAATATAACTGTACTTCAGCTATTTTTCACTGTTAATTTAGACTTTTAATTCCTTGAATGAATTTTAACCCTTTTAACGCCGAAGAACATGTATGTTATATTACACATTATTTTATTAAGTGCATTTTCTGATACGTGTAAATGTTTTCATATTTTTTAACTAGCTATTACCTGTATGTTAAGTAAGTAGTTAAGGACAAAAATGGAAAAGACAACAGCAGGGCATTGTTAGATTTGTGCTTCCTGGATAGACTGGTAGCCAGCCAGCCAGCATGACACTTTGGCAGCTGGTGATCCAGCCACTCATTCAGTCACCCAGCAAGCATTCATTTGCTTATTACAAGGAAGTGTGACACATGGTAGGCTCCCTCATTCTACACTGTCTTCCAGTAAGTGATGGTAGCTGGTAGCTGGTGGCTGGTCAATCATATATCTAGCAATATCATCTGATTTGGTGTTAAGCTGTTAGGAAATTATTCTGTTATTCTGCTGTTATTCAGACTTCTGAAAATAAGTCTTATTGGATATATATTATCATTTATTAGATAGGCACTGGAGCCATCTCTTAATCGAATAACATGAGTAGAAGGCTACAAAATGTCTGTTGCTGTGTCATTTGCTGCGCAGGCTTAGGCCATTGTCTCCATCTATGTTTAGAACAACTTGTAACAATCCTTAAAGAATTTGCTGATTTGGTCTAAAACTGTCTAGTAAAATTATGAAGATTGTTGGTAATCTTGGAAACATTAGCAAATGTGATTAGTGGATATAAGGCCATTTCCAGCCCAATAAGATGACACTTTATTAATCCACAGGGAGAAATTGAGCAGAAGTTGACAGAACAGTGCATGCCAAAAAAGATAAAAATAAAACAAGAATCAATAAACAAAAATCATATACAATATATGTACACATATAAAAAGAAGTTAACAGGGATAACACTTGTACAGCTCAGATACTAAATATAGTACTAGTATTGAAACAGTTGTTGTGAAGTTTTGAGGCAGTTGACTTTTCACTAAGAAACAAGGCAGCAACTTCTCTGCACTAAACTCGCTATTAAAGTGCCCTTCCTTGTCCGCTGATCACAGGCTTGTTACCATGTGTAGAGATCAGACAAATAGTAATTAGTTATGTGTTGACGATCTAACCTGAGGAGTAGCTTTCCAGAGGACAGCTGTACAATTTTGTTGTGAATGTGAGCCCTATACTTGATGGAACCATGAGAATCATTAGGTGTTTTTTCTAGCCATGAAACCCGTCATTCAGGCTGTAAGTAGCATATGAGGACGAGATTCTCGATTGCCTAATATCATATTTTATTGATCAGTACATTCACAAGGAATCATTTTCATTTTTAGAATAGGAAAATAACAGCATGTTTAAATGTTGCTTACAAGTAGGAAATGCCGAGTATAAAGAACAAATGGGCTGTGTTGTAATTTCTCCCCACGTACGTCAGCAGCCCCCCACAGTCACTTACCTCAGCTCTGGGGACACACACTCACTATTCTCACGCATTGCTCACATTCACACAGACACACACACACTTATGCACACATTAGATGCCAGACTGTCTTTATTACTGTGTGAACGTAGCATGTTTATTTCCTTGTTTATTTCTTTATCTTGCTTCTCTCTTCACAGCTCATGTTATGGTTTTACCGTAATCCTCTAACAGCCCACCTTCCTTGTCTTGAGGTTGCATGTCAGTTTGTTCTTCTTTGTTTCATGCCTGCTTTCACCCTGTCATGGCAGTACACCTCTCTGAAGACCTGCCAAACTGATAGATGCCTTATCAGACACCGCCACAGTCATGAGATATACTATGTGTATGTTAAAAGTTTTTGAATTGTAATACCTAATATGAGATGGGTTTTTTTTTCTATTTATAGATATGTCTATGAATGCCATCTGCTGGTAACTTCCTCTTGGCACAACCTCGGCTGAAAGACACAACAGAGATTGATTGCGATCTCTCACACCCTCTCACATTAGGCAACTTTTGTCAGTTGTGAGCTGTACGACACCATTTAGTCATTCAACTTTTGTCCTTTTATCCAAACCCTGTGGGAAAGGACGTGAATGAAGATACATGTAAACTGCCCCTACGTCAATCCACATGGTTTATTTACACGTCCCAAACACATGATGATAACGTCCTACGTCATTCAGGACTTAAATTCTGTCACAAAGAACCATCAGAGTAGAATATCTGACTCAGAGCATGAACTTAAACACACAAAATAAAAAATGATTCTACTTTGCTTTGCTTAAACAGAACATCTGATAATACATGTAGAACTGTAACTTTAACCATATACCTGTGTGCAGAATTTGTTAGTTTCAATAACAGGTAGCTCGAGGTTTCCAATATTAATTTGACAAAGGAATATTCTTTTGGGCTGTTATATTTTAACAGTTGCAGGAGATATGAGGCACTTTAAAGATAGAAGTGGAGAAACGTCCATCTCACGTAAACAATTAACATACACATTCGTGGTTGGCAATTATTTATTGTTTGCAGTAATGTCAGTGGTCATAGATTTTTGAAACGCTGCCTTGCATAATGTTACTATTAGTAAACTGCAGTTTAATTTAGCCACTAGTTTTTCACAAAAAGTGAGTTAATGTGGTGCAAAATCACTTTTGGAGTATGTAAAACAGAAAGTAATGTGGCAATTTGAGATGAATTATTTTGTTCATCAAATTACCTTAAATTATCTCGTCATATTGTGTAGTCTAGTCATGAAGCGAAGACACTTGGCACTGTGTTCTTTTATGTTCCAAAACACTTCCATACATAGGAAAATTCCAGCGGCCATCCCTGGTGTCAGCTCGCTGTCCTTGGCCTGGTTTCCTTCGACTGGGCAGGACATGAAGGGCTGTGAGGAGGTCCCCGCACTGTGCCGGTCTGTGTGGCCGACCCATAGGCTAGACCTGGTTGAGTAGGTGGTAGGATAGGCTGGGCTTGAACTTGTGTTTTCTTAACATTTCTATAGCTGTGTTAGCTGTGTCAACTCCCCTCATGTGAAACTGGCTCCCACAGCTAGAAAAATACAATACTGACTCATTATCCTGTGTGTCGTTCAGTTCGTAACTACACAAAAATAAACAAAATAACAATTGATATTTTGGAACAACACCAGTATTCCATAACTGTAATGTTATATACCACATTGACCCGAATATAAAACTGCCCTGACGTTAATGGATTGACACGCCCATTTTCCGGCACAATGCTTGCGTCATAGCATTCCATCCGTCTCCATCTAGCAGCGCTCAAACATCGTTCCAAATTAGTCGACACCAAGTTTGAAAGAGAGACTGAATAACCGATATAAAACCACCGTACCATTTTCACTGGCCTCCATGCTGCAAACACACTGTTTTTTACTTGTATTTGATTTGTTTGGAGCAGAATACACAGAGCTGCGCACAGTGCGATCTCATACACATGCACACACACACCAAGTCTACCTCCGAATATAAGACGACCCCACTTTTTTAGGTGTATTTCCAGGGGAAAAAACCTTCATCTAATATTCAGGTCAATCTGGTATTATTACAATGACCTATTGGTCATGGTTCACCTTGAACCACGTGCAACAACCAAATGAATCCTAATGAAAGCTAAATTACCCCCATCTACAGGCAAAACTGTTGATGCAGTGTAGTTGGAGGTCTTGCAGCAATAACTTTGGCTGGCACATTTTGCCAAAATGTCAGGGTTAGAGAAAACCTCAGGCGGTGCTTTAAGGAGGAGTGGAATAATGTATGTAATGCAGATATCTTGAGTTAACATAATCCAGACAGAGAGAGAGACAGACAGACACCACTGGTGGCCTTCCAGACCTTGGCCGAGATCCCTTCACAAGAAAACACTCACACATGCTGACACACACACACACAGGTCATCAATCAGACTTTGTTGACAGCATGGACAACACAACCACCTGACCCCTGAGGAAGGAACTGGTGTGTGTCTCTAGTCAG
>OMKR01086653.1:0-10292 GCA_900302355.1 Cyttopsis rosea
TGCAGTGAAAAGAATATATATATATATTTATATTCATATATATATATATATATATATATATATATATATATATATACACAGTACACGATAAATTGTATTCCATGGTCACCAAATCAACTGAAAATAACTCATCTTTAAATTGAAATCTTTGAATTGAGTATTTCAACCAATGCAGACTTGCTTACAAAACAGTCTGGAAATGTATTTAAAATAGCAATGATTTGCTCTTAAGTCTGGTCTTACCTACATGATACAGCAACTTCCACAGAGGCAATGAAAAGGGGAACATTCATTTTGTTTGTATAAATGAAAGCACAAAACAAAAAAAATAAATAAAAAGCATGGGTTGCCTGGATGTCAACTAACACCTTCTATCTCTTCTGTTTAACAGCAGTTTGTTAAAAGGAACTTGTAGTGTCTCCTAATCTCTGTGCTATCTCCTCAGAGCAGCCATCTGCTGAACTTGGGCCTTAGGCATTCTTGAAGAAGGTTTAACCCGAGCCTAAGACATGTTAAGACCTGTTGTGTTTTTCACCAGGTAGCTAGGGGTCCTGATGATTGCTTTTATGCCTTCCTGTATGTACATGCATAAACTTGTGCATATGTGTGTGTGTGTGTGTGTGTGTTTGTGTTAATAGACTGAACACGGTACTGCAGCCCCGGCCATAGTCTCTTCCCTGCAAGCCAAGATCTCTGCTCTCACTTTGGAGAATCAACAACTTGCGAACATACTCAAGGTAAAGACACGCAAGCACATAAGCTACACGCAAATGTTGCATCCGGTCTTAATGGGTTAACTAGCAACCAACACACACCTAAAGAAAAGCTCAGGAATTTTTTCACCATTGGGAGTCAACCTGCGTGATTGCTACCAGAATCTCTTGAATTAAGAGAAAAGCTTCAACTGACTGCCATGCAAAATACCTTATTTTTCCTTTAACTATCACCATCATACCATCAGATTGATCATGATTAGCTGCGTTTCCCACCCCCCACACACACAATCTGTACATACTCACGACGATGCACACACTCACACACTCAGCCTAACACTTCTCTCCCTAACGCGTAGAAACGTCCGTCCCTCCAAGGGGGTGAGGAGCTAAAGGAGGACAGCCGCCCCAGCAGCATGGCCTCCAACGCATCCTTTCACTCCACCCAGGATGATTTTGAGTTGTTGCCTCGGGAGCCCTCGGCCCAGGCCCCCTCTTCTCAGCCGGCGGACGGGGAAGCTTCCAGGCTTGACGAAGACGAAGAGAGTGAAGGAGGAGGAGGCAGCAAGGAGGAGATTACGCTATTACGACAGGCCTTGGAGAGCGTTCAGACCAAACTACTGGAGACTCGGAAGGAAAACCGCTCGCTGCAGGCACAGCTGAAGCCCGGCGTGCTGTCTGACAGAAGCCGAGAAAGAGAGGAAGAAGAAAGAGAGAGGGAGAGGGGTAGAGAAGAAGAGTTACTGGAGAGTCTGGCAGAGCTTCAGGCGAAGCTGACTGAGACCCAGGAGAGATACCACCAGGCTGTGGAGGAGGTGCAGGAGTTGAGGATAGAGGTCGGAAGGCAAGCGGGAGAGGGAGGACGTGATGGAGTGATGGAAGAACAGGAAGTCCAGAGACACCGATCCGCTCTGGAGCAGGAAGTGAAGCAGCTCAAGTCGCAGCTCGTCCAATCGGGATGCCAGCAGCAGGAGGCGGCTCAGCGGATTGGACAGCTGGAAGACGCACTGAGGAGGGCGATGGAGGAGAGAGAGAGTGGAAAAGGACAAGAGCTAGAGAGGAGGACGGCGCGGATGGAGGAGTTGTACAAAGAGGCACAGGAGGAGATCAGACTGCTCCAGGTAAAGTTCTTTCCTATCTCCCCATCTACCTTTCAAATAGCTTTTAAAGGACCATACTGGTGACACAGTTTTTGCCTGTTTACTACGCACACCCACTTCACATTACCCCCTGTCCATTTCCCTGATGCTAGCTCACGGTCTTACATTTTTAATATTGTCTCTATTTTAGGGTTGTAGAAAATCTGAACGATATGGTGAGAAACGTACCTTAAAATGGCGGAAGCGCCATTTCCCATGGTAAATAGAGACAATATTAAAAATCGAAAAGTGTGAACTATCATCAGGAAAATGAGCTGATAAGTTTATTAGTTATTATCAGATGCATCTTTCCTCCATACACCTCCAGTATGTTTCCATTAATCCCAATTTAAATGCATTCTCCTCACCCCATCCAGGAGGCCCTGAGGGGCACGGTCCCTGTAGAAGCGGCAGCCAAAGACTTTGAGGAGATGAAGGCCGAAATGAACGAGGTCATTTCTGGCCTGCAGCGCCGCCTGCTGGAACTCTCGCATTCCTACAGCGACACCAAGAGCCAGCTCGGCGCCGCACAAAAACAGCTGGTTGAAGCGGAAGCTCGGGGGAGCAACGCAGCCTCCTCCTCGGCCACCTCCCCCTCCTCCCCGTCACCGGAGCAACTCGAGCAGCTTCAGGCGTTGAAGAACAGAGTCCAAGAGCTGCAGTCGCTGCTCGAGGGCACAGAGAGCAAATTCCGTGCCGCCCAACAGGAGGTCGCCCTCCTGAAACAGGAAGCAGACGTCCAGGCTCAGGGCTCCGTGGCCCTCGCCGACCACATGCAGGTGGTGTCAAGCCTCGGCAACGCTATCAAAGAGCTGGAGGGCCAATCGGAAGCCCTGAAACAGCAGCTATCCCAGAAGACATTGCAAGTGGAAGCCCTGCAAAACAGGTGACTTTAGAAAACTTTGGCGATCGATGGAAAATAATTGAAATAATGAAATTCACAAAACATATTAATTAACATAATACGATTGTTGGTGAATTTCCTCCTGATATTGTATGTCATGGAACGGTTCTCAACTGTTATCAACTTCTATCATGGCTTTCTGTGTTTTCTGTCGGTAGAAAACATTTTTGCATATTTTGCAATTTTTGAATTATAGGGACATAGAGAGCAGAAGTATTTATCATTACTTGTTATACAGTAAAAGTGAACCCCAAGAGTGAGAAATCTAGACATTTTTTAGAGGGCAGACCGGCGGTCGTATTCTATGCAAGACAAAGATAAAGAATCTTATCAATGGCAAGAATCCAAAAATTGATTCAGAATTGGTATAACCCTAACCTATAACCCTATTTCCACCTGCTTTTCGCGGAGAAAGCTGTATCAGAAAAAGACTCCACGACTTTAATACTTCGCATCTTATTGTGTGATGCTTGTGCTTGTCTCGCTACGAGGCCGGCGGTGGAGAAGGACGTTGTCCCGGCAGATTCCGTCTCGCGCCTGGAACACCAGACGCTGAGGGAAGCTCTGGAGGGCAAGGTCAGCCACCTGACCCAGCTCCTGCAGGGTGCACTGCGCAAGCAGGACGAGATGGCTCTGGAGGCTGCCGCCGCCTGGCAAGAGGTGAGCTGCAGAACGGGATGAAGGAAGGAAACAAAAGAGGAGGGGACGAGGGCGTCGGGGCTCAGAAACCGGTCTGAGGAACGGAAACGAAAACCAGAAACAAACGATAAACATAAAGAAAAACATAAACCTAATCTCATTTCATTGTTCCACAGCAGAAGTGTCCAGTTCATGATGTTATTTTTTCATTTTATTTTTCATTCTATCTCTAATTAGTCAAATAGAAAAAAGAAAATTGCAGTCTGCAATAAACCTCAGAATTAGCTGAACATTTGGCAAAATACAATAAAGCAAAAAATTCACCAGAAGATAGAAAACATTGCAAATATACAATAACCAATCAAAATGAACCTAAAAATAAACAATAAATAATAATACAATTTGGCAGATATAAAATAAAGCTAATGATAACCCCAAAAACCTAAAAATGAACTACAAAGATAAACCTAAAAACATACAATTGACAATAAAAATTTGTCAATATACAATAAACCTAATGATAAACAATAAAAATAAGCATAGACATAACAATTCTAAATAAATCATAAGAATAAATGTTAAAAATATTCAATAAACAAGAAATATCTTACTATCTATCTATCATGCCCTGAATAGATACCATACGTATTTTATTTGAAACGTTTGTTTTATACTTTTTATACTTATACTTTTCCTACCTCTTTGTCCTCCTCCTGCCACCAAGGTGCGGGAGAGTCGCGGGGAGCGCGAGGCGCTGCAGGAGCTGGTGATGTCCCGGGAGAAGGAGAACCAGAGCCTGAGCTCCAGACTCGCCGAGTCCCAGGATGCCGTGTCCCAGCTCAAACAGCTGGTGGAGAACCACGTCAGCTCCGAGAGGGAGAAGAACAAGCGGGTGGGTGAACATCTTGTTTTGTCTATCTTTTTATTCTGTTTGCACTTCTACATCTTGTCAGTTGTAGATTTCTTTTTAACAAGACCTTTTTTCTTTTTTTTTGTTCCTCCCCGTCTCAGATTGACGACCTCTCGCGGGAGGTGGGGAAGCTGAAGGACGCCCTGAACAGCCTGTCCCAGATGTCCTACAGCTCCAGTTCCGCCTCCAAGCGGCAGCAGCAGAACCAGCAGATGGAGACATTACAGCAACAAATCAAACAGCTACAGTACCAACTGGTGGTAAGAGAATTCTGATCTTTCTCATTCAGCGACATGTGAAACCTTCAGGACAATCATGTCAAATAACACATATCTAAGTGCCGTATTTCCTCAAATAGCGACCGGGGCCTTCATTTACCTCAACTGCAGAGGGTACCGGGCCTTTATTGGAAGCAGGCTTATATTAGAGGCAGGCTTTTATATCTAACTCCCTCTGTTTAATAAGTATATTTGATCATATTTTAGTATGAATTTTAAATCAAACTTGTGTCTGGGTGCCATGCCATGCAAACACATGTATGGTGAAAAAAGAGAGAGCTAGTAGCTACCCTAAAAGTTGCACGTGTAGCCGACGGGAGAATTACAGTTTTCCGAGTTCCCTTGAACGCAGCACTTCCTGCTTTTGAGCGCTGGAGAGCGGGAGCAAGAAGCGATCTGTGATCTGTGATCTGCTCTGCAGCAGCAGCAGCAAACAGAGCAAATTAAATACATCTAGAATAAAAACACAGTGTTTTACTTGCTTTGTTTGGAGAAAAGATGGCTCTGATCGAGGTGTGGAGCTCTGCAGCTCCGATCAGAATTTTTCCCCTGGTCTGTATTTGAGGCTTTTATTTGTCCGTGTTGACCACGCCCCCGGCATTTATTAGAGGCCAGGTTTTTATTTTAGGAAATACGGTATTTAAATGGAAGAGAAACCAGTGATTCCATTATGCTACGCTATGGTATTAAAACATTTATTTTTGCATTTTCTTGTCCAGGAGTCCAAGAAGCAACATCATGAAATCGTATCCGTCTATAGGATGCATCTCCTCTATGCAGTTCAGGTACGTGCACAGAACGTGAGGCAGCTAGTGTTGATTTTCCACAATATATAACGGCAATATGTCTTAGACTGTTTGTGTCGCGTTCCAGGGTCAAATGGACGAGGACGTCCAAAAAGCTTTGAAGCAGATTCTGATGATGTGCAAGATGCCAAGTCCGGCCAAGGAGCCCTGCTGAGACTCCTCCAATCAAAGCCACCGGTTCCTATTACGTCTGACTGCCAAACTACCGTGCTTCTAAAAGATAGCATGTCTACCCAAATGGTTCCTGGGGGATTTTTTTTGTCACTGAGAGAAGCAGGTTTTGCAAATAGATATCCACAAATTTTGTAGTATTTTTGATCGATTTTTTGATGTGATTTATTGCATCGAAGAGGTCAAAAGGTCACCCACGACAGCGGAACAACGTGCAGAGTACAAAACATTTAACACTTAAAGATCTGACCATTCAGTCACTAGCAGCTTATTTTAGGCCGTGTGGTCTCCATGGTTACCGAGCCAAACTGAATGTTCACTTGATGGAGACATTTTTCTTTTTAAATAATGACTTTGTCTTAGTTTCTCTGTTACTAGTTCTGTAGCAATGAAGGACTAAAATGTCGCTGCTCTTATAGGATTTCAATCAACAGTGTTAGTTTCACTTTGTTTCCTCGTCCACATTTTCGTGATACAATCTGAATTATGTACTTATTATTACGGTGCATGTGTCTTCACCTGATGAACAGAAATGCGTTTTGGCCATATTACGACAAAGACATGCATGATAGTGTTCCTATAGAATATTTTCATATTAGCACAAACCTTTATAGAAAAGAAAGAAAGAAATGTATTTTATTAAAATTGTATCAGCATGGCATTTTTTTTCCCAATGTGTGACAGTTATAAAAAAAAAAAAAGAACAATGAAGACGTTTGATATCTGTGTCTTTGACTGCCTTGTTGTGTTGTTTTGTGTGTGAATTATGAATAATGAAGCGCTATTAACGCACTAAGACGCCTGCTGTCACCTGAATGTCTCCCTGTTGTCCAGCTTCTTCCCCTTTATATAAGATAAGATATGAATGAACTTTATTGTTTTCTCACTGAATTCACCAACATGCACTCTACATTTCTTTGTTGTTGTTGTTGTTGAGAGTCTCACATTGTATACATTTCAACTTCTCTGATTTAGTCCTGTTGTTGAAAAATCAAAGTACTGGTCTGCTTAGAAGAACAAAAGAAAGAGAAGTGTCCTTGTCCCAAAGCTCTTGAAATGCATCGTAGTGTTTTCTGTCATGTGCCTGCACCAAGTTCATTCACGCAGATGTATTTGTCCGGTGCTACAGTTAATGTTCTGGCCGAAAGCCTTCCATTTCACCTCGTCATCCCGCCGCGTGCTGCTTGGATGACTAAGGCTATTCCATTTGTTTCTTAATACTTGAAACTGTTTTACTATCGCCCTCCCTTAGGTACGGAATAACACAAATATACAGTATGCAATCATTTGGAATACTTTTTTTTTTTCAGCATGTGAGTGTCGATGCATCTGAATTGATTTCACTCCACGCTGCTTCGCCTTATTCCCAGCCTTTTCACATCCTCACTTCTTTCCTTCCTGTTGAATTTCGTGCCGTTTACTGACCCGCTCAGCGATGCGAACAGTTAGACCCTGTGTGTTAAGTTTATCAAGAAAGCGATAAAGAAGCACAAAACTATCTCTCCAGCTGGTTTTTGTTTTTTTTTCTCTGTTGTTTGACAGCGAAAACGGAAACTGGTGTTGCCAACTATTTGTGCCCACTTGAAATAAATTGTGATACTGTTTTCATATGTTTCCATAGTCTCTTGATTTATCATAGACACACCATCATAACAAGCAGCTCCTTGCTTGTGGCAAAACTGACGGGTAATGTGTCAAAAGATATAAAATTCATTTGAATACAATTTTTTTTTTTTATATGGTACAAATACAATGCTTTTTTATAATAAAGAAAAAATTCTTCATATTATCTTTATGTTCTCTATTATTAATAAATAATTATTCATTGTATGTGCTGTTATTTATTGTGTATATATACATAGACGCGCATTATGCTTTCGACGTCAACGTCGCCGCCATATTGGAGCGGGCAATAAACATATACAAGTAAACGGGGAGCTGCGGTTTTTCTAGATAAAAAACACTACAACGTTTACATTTCTCATCCCATCTCAACGAGTCGTTTTTATATTCACGGCGTTATGATCTACGCGGAGTAGAAAAAAGTTTTAAGAAAAAAAAAGTTTTTTTATTTTTTTTTATTTTTTCTAAAACTTTTTTCACCGACTTTTATTTCTAAAACTTTTTTCTACTCCACGTAGATCACAGACCCTAGAATATAAAAAAAGGATGAGAAATGTAAACGTTATAGTACTTTTATATACTTTTTATCCAGAAAAACCGCAGCTCCCCCGTTCACTTGTAGTTGTTACGGCCCGCTCCAATATGGCGGCGACGTTGACGTATCGCAGCAACGGGTCGAAGCGGTCGACGCGTATTGCCGAGGAACTCACCACTCTGCTGCAACCCTAACCCACTGAAGGGATAAAAAGGTAAGTGACACCTCTTTGTGTCAAGAAGAAAGGACCTATCAAATCCAGTTGGGGGCATATTCCATTATATTCTAACATCCCTGCCGAATGGACCGCGTAGTCCTTGAAGGATGCTTAGGAGACTGCGGTCACCACACCGCCACTTAAAAATCCATTGCGCGTCTACATCGTTTGGTACGGTAAAGCCACGAAGATGGTTTTAAAACGGGAAAGTTTCTACCCCCCCAGCCCGCTTTGTTGAAATACATACATCTGTCATTACTTTCTTGTTCTTCCACTGCAGCGTTTTTTAATAATCACACAGCAAAAGCAAAAGCAATCGCCCATTCAGTGCTATAGATTCCAATCCTCGAAATTCCATAAAATAATCTAATCAACTTGTTGGCAGCAGTTGTTCGCAGCAAATCCCAGAATATCCTTGTACGACGAGTCTGTGTGTGTCTCTGTGATGGTTCCCATCTTGTTTTACTGCAGCATTTCTGTAAGAATCGCATCTTATAGTCATCCGCGGTATGCATGCGTTGCTCTTGGCAGGTGCTAGTGTGTGGGATTTAGCGGCATCTAGCGGTCAGGTTGCAAATTGCAACCAACGCGTGGAGGAGAATCTACGGTGGCCGCGAAAACTCGCCGAAAAACGCGAATGTCCCTCTGTAGAGCCTGTGTTTGTCTTTGTCCGTTCTGGGCTACTGTAGAAACAACATGGCGGTGCAACATGGCGGCCTCCGTGGCAGGGGACCCGCTCCTTATGGAGACATAATAAATCGTTAAATCAAAACTAAAAAGCCATCGATATTCGCTTCATTTCAACCTGCCCTAGAACATAGAACTCCCTTGAGCCCATCATCCTTTTAACATTCCTTTAACATTGATGTTTAATTGTGGTTGTTTTAGTTAGATTTATGTTTTTATTGCTTTTTTTTTTATTGTTTTTTTAATTGTTTTGTTTGTTGTTTTTTTAATTGTTTTTTATAAATTGTTTTTTAAATTGTTTAAATTGTTTTTCTTGCTATGTTGTGTTGTTTTTACTTTGAGGTTTTTACGTCACATTGTCGGGACCATGTCGCAAATCTACACCTTAAAGGTGCAGTGTGTATGTTGTATGTTTTGTGTATGTTTGCGGAACGGACTTGGCAGAAATGGAATATAAAATTCATAAGTATGTATTAACTAGTGTATAATCCCATGAAAATAAGAATCGTTGTGTTTTCGTTGCCTTAGAATGAGACGTTTACGTCGCCTCCACGGACACCACCATGTTGCACCGCCATGTTGCACCGCCATGTTGCACCGCCATGTTGCTACAGTAGCCCAGAGCGGACAAACCAAACACTGGCTCTAGAGAGGGACTTTCGCGAGTTTCGCGGCCAAAGTAGCTTCTCCTACACGGACGCCGCCATGTTGCACCGCCGCGGACATGGAGGGGAATTCAGTTGGTTGCAACCTGCAACCTCACCGCTAGTGGCCGCTAATTTCTACACACTGCACCTTTAAATAAATATTGATTGATTGATTGATTAATATAAACGGCTCTAAGGTAATGAAAACACGATTCTAATTTTCATGGGATTATACACTAGTTAATACATACTTATGAATATTATATTGCATTTCTGCCAAGTCCGTTCCGCTAGATGCCACTAAATTCTACACACTGCACCTTTAAAAACTCAAATATAAAAAAATCAAGTTGTAATCAGCAAACTCCACCATATCCTTGTGCAACATGCCCCCAAGTAACCCTGTGATGATTTCCAAGTTGTTTTACTGCAACATTTTTGAAAAGTATTAGATGTTGTGGCTTTACCGTACCAAGCGATGTAGACGCGCAATCGATTCGGGAGACGGCGTGAGCCGGTTCCAAGGAAGGCTGAGCGGCAGGATTGGTTCCACCTTTATTACATAACCTGTAACATTGCACTTGCCCTGCGAGGAAGTCAAACCGTAACTCGAACCAAATCAATTGCACCTTAAAATTTGCAATTCTAGAAAATATTTTGTTATTCTTTCCTCCTTCCCTCCCTTGTCTAATCTGCTCCTCACTCTCTCTGTAAAGGTTTGTTCCACCCAAACGCTACTTTCTGTCCATGCACTTGTAGTTTTAAAGGTTTATTCCACCCAAACGCTACTTTCTGTCCATGCACTTGTAGTTTTAAAGGTTTATTCCACCCAAACGCTACTTTCTGTCCATGCACTTGTAGTTTTAAAGGTTTATTCCACCCAAATACTACTTTCTGGCCAACTACAGAACTTATAGTTTTAAAGGTTTATTCATTTAGTTTTAATTAAAACTATAAACCATTCGACACCTTGGTTATCCTTGTCACAAAAAACTAGGGTCCTAGAAATGCGGTCCTAGGACT
>OMKR01086656.1:0-12677 GCA_900302355.1 Cyttopsis rosea
TGTGTGTGTGTGTGTGTGTGTGTGCATATGTGCATGTGTACAGTGCACACCCACTCTATAAGAAATACAATCTCGGGCTGTGTGCATCATCTGACCTGTTGTTTGACTTGGTGGATCCTCTGTGACGCTTGTTATTCGAAGGGATTCTTCCGCTGTGATGTTGAGCACGACGACAGATAAAAAGACATCGCGACGCCACCCGCTCGCTCCTTGGATCTGGCAGCGGAGGCCAAGGAGGCCGTTTGAAATCTGGTTAACGTCTTTTACATAATGTTGCTCTGGGAACAGTCCAAGTGGCGATTGTTGTGTCATTTCTGAAGCTGAATAACCACATTTCCAACAAGTGGGAGGCCGGCAATTTCAGCGTTCTGAGTTGATGTCACAAAGGAGCGAAGGAAGCGGAGGATTGTGGAGGATTCTGTTCTGCGGTAATGATCCTTTGTGTTGTGTAAGCAGTTTTCCACTGCTTTCAATAGACATTTCATTATTTGGCAGCAGCTTGGAGAGCGTCGAAGTCGGCTTTCAAGAAATGGTACTGGCTGAATTCCTTAAACAACCTGGGAAGGTATGGGTGCGGAAACTGAATGAAATTATTTTTCCCAGCAATCGCTAACAAAGTGGACCCCGTGGGATCTTTTCTCCAGGGTGTGAGCAAGTTAAATGGTTCAAATAAGAGGCTAAATAGCACTGGAAAACAAACCCTTCTTATACCAAATAGGATGAAAGAAGGCTCATGAAATTTTTATAGAGCTTTCCTTCTGACATTTATGTGTTACATGATCAGATTTTCTGTTGGAGCATTTAAGCATCGTTGGCATCGGAGAGCTGCTCTACTTGCTGGCTCACATGGAGATGCGGCCTAGAAGGAAGGGCCCTCGTGAGGCTTGACACGGGTCACACTTCCCATTTAGTGCGATTAGTTTACACCTGGAACCGCTGCCGCTCGTCAGCGGAGCTCCCTGCGGTGAACCCTCCCGAAGAACTGGAGCTCACCGAGGAGGGATGATAACTGGCACCCGTGGCTTGTAGCAGGTTCTCCTCAGAAAGGTCATCAGGCGTTTTTGCCGTTGACAAATATACGATTATTAGTCCGGTAAACGCTGACTTGATGGGAAGGAGTCAAACAATCACATTATGGCTTTTTGGCAATGTATGAAGCAGCCCAGGAAAAGTTCTGGGCAGTGGGGCTCAGAAACTAAAATGAAAGTGAAATCTATCTGAGAGAGATTTGTGTGAGAAACTGTCGCTCCCAATTGGCGTGCAAGCTCCACTGTCACATTAAATGAGGGCACCTTTATCCATCTTCACCTCCTGAGACTGACAGACGGACTGAATTCGGACTCCACATTCACTAATTTGCCTCAGGGCTCTGTACCTTTTAGCTTTGCTCATCACATGTCAGGAGATTTGATGGACTGAAAATAGCTCTAGCTTCGACAGACCTGCGCTGTAATCTATGCTTGATATTTTGTGCATACACATCCCCATCTCCTTATATTCAGAGGTGTTTTTAATATTATGCCCCCTCATGTGTGTAAATAGGGAGGACAAAAAATGAGAAACACCTAACCACCTCAATATAATGCAGCTCAGTACAACACCACATTTAACTATGACCTCAGTCATAAACATATATCATTGAATTTACACATTTCTGACTGTCAACAAATATGATAACATATGATGGATGACATTATAAACTTGATAAAAGTAGAATTCATGGCAGAGCTGGTGTATTGGATTGCATTGGATTGTACAGTACAGGCGTACCTAAGAAAGTGCACACTGAGTGTATATTACCCAACATAACATAACAACATAGAAAAAGTGGGTAGAGCCACCTGGCAGAGTTTAGCATCGTCTTCTCAGCCTCCTAATTGGGATTGGACCTTACGGCCAAATGCAGAACTTGGAGGGGGGGGACCCTTGTGCTTTGCGTTGTGAATGCATTATTGAAATTGGTTGCTCTTGTCTCCTGAGTGGACTCGTCTGCACTGCACTCATATTGTTTTCTACTTGGAGATGCTGCTAAATTTAGAATAGAGATTGTAAAATATTCTGGACTTCTGTGTGCATCATCTGCAGAGAGGCTCATCTGTCATTTTAAACTTGATCCTAACCTGATTGGTCGGATTATGGACTTTTTCACTGCACAGTGTGTGAGAGTTAACGGCACTCTCTCCAACCAGCTCTACTCCGACCTCCACCGGTTCCCCTCAAGGTTGCTCTCTCTCCCCCCTTCTTTACATCTTGTATACTAATGAGTGTCGCAGCAACCACAAGAACAGACACATCTTAAAGTTTGCTGATGATTGTGTTATTGTCAGGCTTCTTGCAGGAGAGGAACAGGATCAGGGGCCCGGGGTGGATGACTTTGTGGCTCGGTGTGATGAGTCTTTCCTCCATCTAAATGTGTCAAAAACGAAAGACATGATGGTTGATTTCAGGAAGACACCACCAAGCCCACTGCCTACTGGTATAAAAGGTGTTGACATTGACCTGGTAGATAACTACAAATATTTGGGTAATGTTCTTGATAACAAACTGTTTCGAATCCCATGTTGACGCCACCTCTACAAAGGTCCAGCAAAGACTTTATTTCTTGAGAAAAAATGAAAAACTCTTTTAATGTCTCTTCCGAGATGATGACTCTCTTTTACAGACGTTTTATCGAATCTGTTTTATCCTTCTGTATCGCTGCTTGGTTTGGAAACCTGAATCTGTCCAATAAGAACAGACTGGAAGGTCTTGTTGAAATGGCCAGTCAGATTTCAGGGAGGAGTCAGGCCAAGCTTTTGGCCATTTATAATAAATAGCAGGTCCTTAGGAGGGCTAATGCCATATTGGACTGCCAGGACCCTCCACTCCAGAGGGAGTTTACGTGTTTGCCCTCAGGCCGCCGGTTCACCCGTTCGGAGGACCAAGGGATTTCATGTCTCTTTCATTGCAAGTGCTATTGATGTGCTCAATGGCAAATGGCACTCTGGCTGCATTCCTTGCACTAACTTTGCAGATTTTACTCATTTGCGCGTTTGCACTTGGTATTATACATTATACATTTCTCTGCATTAGCTCTGGATTTTTATAGTGTTTGTTTTATTTTTTTATTGTTTTAATATTGTTGTACCGCTGTTGTTGTCCCTTCTACACTCGTCGTTATGTGTTACCCTGGCTGCAAAGTAAATTTCCCCTAGTGGGACAATAAAGTTGAACTTGAACTGATCTCATTTGCCTCACAGATCACAGTTGAAGCAAAACGAATAGATAAGGTTTAAACCAAACAAGCGCAGGATTCCTTAAACATCTTTGCTGTAGAATTGTACTTCTTTTTATTGCCTGGATTTCCTATCTGAAGTCAAATTAGCATACGTCGGTGGTCATAATAATAATAATAATTATTATTATTATTAATAATAATAATAATAATAATAATAATAATAATCTTACACCAACTTGTGTTTTTGTGAAGCACTACGATTGTTTCTAATGTTATGACTCTCCTCCATTCAATGTTAAAGTGGTGTAAAGGGGCACATTTAATTAAAAGACATGCACGCTTCCTCAACTTCAAATGAAGGTGTGAAAAATGTACCTTGCTGGAAAGAAACCTAGATATGAGCTTCACCTGACACCCACATGCTCTCATAATAATCCATAGACTGGGAACGTTGGTAGGTTAAGTAGATTTATTTTGAGCTTCTCAAGGCTAAGTATTGAATAAAAGTAGGATGTGCTTTCGACGGGGCTCTTGCTTATCAACCCCGCTGCCAGCTATGTGCCGCCCTGCGGAAATCTGCATGAGAAACATGTCTTAGTGAGGTGAAGGCACCCTGTAAAAGAATGTGTTTAATCCTTAATGTGGAGAAAGGTCTTTGATGTGCTTTCCAATCGGGACAAATAGGCGTCGGCCATGACGTCTGTCATTGGCAATGACGTCGGAGCCACAGGTCATCTTCCCGTCATCTTCTTCATCGTCCCGTTGACAGCTGTGATATTCGGCACAAACATTGGCCTAAACATATAAACATGAAGCGAATAACAAGAGCTTTGTTATTTCAAAGTGATTTTTATTCATATTTTATTGATCTTCCTGCGTGTGTCTGAACTCAGGAATGAAATGCTGAATCAATATTCAATTAGATAGCTTTTGCTTTTCCTGCCTTTTAGTAAATGCAATTTAGTCAGTAGTAATAATCTGACATGAGTAAATAAATATTACATACAGTTAATATAGGTGCATGTTGTTGGTATATGTTGATGCTAGATAATCGTTCCAGTTACCAAACCAGGCTCTTCTGTGGTGATGTCATTGGGGCGGCGTTGCAGTACGGTGCACAGCCCGTGGCAAAGGCCTTCTGTTCTACCCTGCAAGCGGTTTGCCCTTGCTTTCTGTCTATCTCTCTCTCTCTCTCCCTTGGACCTCAGCCAGCCATTGTTTTTTTCAAAACCGATTTTTTTTTTTACCTGTTTATTTGCCTTTAATTTCACCCTACCGCTCTTCCCTTCCAACGTACTGTCCATCTTTTAGTCCACCTGTCTCACCCTCCCTTTCTGCTTCCCCTTTCTCGACCGCCTCTCCTTCACCTCCTCTTTCTTGTGTCCCTTTCCGGCTTGTGCACTCCATTGTACTCTCTCTTTCACCCCACCCCTGTCACTCTTTCTTTCCTGCTGTCAAGAAAAGGCATGTAGAGATGGAGAGACAGAACAGATAGACTGTTCTGTCTCTCCATCTCTACCTGCCTTTTATTCACATGCTCTTTCATTCCCTTTCTTGTACTTCACAACATTTTCACTCTTCTCCTTCTTTCTCTCTTGCTGTGTTCCCCTCATCCACTCCTCCAGCAGCACAGCAGCTCAGCAGATTTATGAGCCTTGGGAGAACCTGACTCCGCTGGATGACATGCTGCAGACACGATACAGTATATGACGCAGCAATAAAGAAGCTGGTGGCTCTTTGTTGGCACAGGCAAAGCTCTTGTCATGGGATTAAAATCCTAAATGCAGTTAATACACACATAATACACATAAACACATCAAAGGACAGACTTTGCTGCTACTGGAAGGAAGCATAACACCTGTATGATTTATCTTTTGTCTTATTGTCAACATTAATATTATTTTTATTTCCCATGTGGCACAGTGATGTTGGCGCTCACGTAGTGCCATCACATGCAGCACAGGTTGTTTTGTTTAAACTTTGTGGCTTTTTGATAAGGCCCGTTAATGTGGAATGGAATGAAGGAATGATGTGGAGAAAGATTGATGGGTAGAGCAGTGTTTCCCAACCTGCGGTACAAGACCCCCTCAGGCGGTTACCAGTGATCCCAGGAGCGTCGTGAGGCCTTGGACGATTTGAGGCATTTGTTTCCTTATAGTCAAATATTGGTAAAGAAAATCCACATGGATGTTTGTTCAAATATAAATATTAAAACATCCATGACCATATGTAATGTAATGTATTTCCTAAAACTGCTCTGTCTACGGTGAAAATAGATTAAATTGGGGAAAAATGAAGGGAATAAACGGGGTGGGGGCGGGGGGGAGCAGTGTATGGCATCTTTAAAATAGGGGGGTCTCAGATTGAATCGTATTGATTTAGGGGGTCTTTGCGAGGAAAAAAGGTTGGGAACCACTGGGGTAGAGGACCTGCAGCAATAGATGTCAGCACAGGCTTGAATCCATGAAACACAAAATATACTACCAACCAAAACGCCTCCTGAAAGCCGAGGGTGCTCCGGCCCCTCAGCTCCTCAGGATATGAGGAGTCGATTCGGGATGAGTAGGTTGAAAGCAAAACGAAGTCAAGTCGAGATTCATCAGTTCAATTAAATAGCATAATGATCCAGTGTTAAAGATTTAATGCGCCACGTCGTGTGAAGTCTTCTCCATGGCTCATTTTAATTTCATAGAAGAAATATAATTAAGCCATTTTCCTGTCACATTCGTAGGCATGGGGGGGGGGATTATGGTTTAATGTAGGAAGCAGCGCAGCGGCTTGACTTAAACAAAATCACCTCACTCCTACAGTTCTGTCTCTCGCTGTCGGGTCTCCCATAGTGTTGAAGCCTATGAGTGTTGTTATAAATTAGAAACTGTTATAGCCATTTTTCCATGAGTTTAGTCAAATCAATTTCTTCATTTATCCATCACTCATGTCCATTCTGTCGATCCATTCCCCACTATTCGTTCATGGAGTTTATTCACCTCATTATCTCACTAATCCATTCCATACACAGCTGTGGGGCCTGTAGCTCATGGGAGGTGTCGCAGGTAGAACATATTCCCAGAGAGCAAATCTCAAGTTCCTGTGACTGGGACGAGACATCTGCGCCGGCCTCTTGGCATCTGTTCAGGCCAGATCAAGAGGAACGCTCCTCACCCAGCACAGGCTTCACATCCGAGAAATCCTTAGGACTCAAAATAAAAAGATTTTTTTTTGTTAGCAACTCTGTTCTAGTTCCTTCTGCCTCTCCCTCTTTCATGGTAATCTTGTGAGGAAAGACGAGAGAGTTATTGAAGAATCTTTCTGAAGAGACTTTGTCGAGAGAGAAAGCATGGCTGGAGTGGAGGGTTTGGAGATGAGCAGCCGAGCAGCGCTGAGTTGAAAACATTCTGTCTTAATTTTGGTGTGGATTTAGACCACATGCTACATCATCCAGTGCTTCATGTCAATATTGAATGTGTACCAATGATTTCTCCACTCTCCACATTGTCATAATTGTGTGTGTGTGTGTGTGTGTGTGTGTGTGTGTGTGCGTGTGCGTGCGTGCGTCGAGCATGCTTGTATATATATGGAAACGGCACCAAAATAGTTGGTAAATCCTTTGGGGTCTGAAGTAGCAGCTTTGTAAAAGAATAGCAAAAAAATTTACTTAAATTACATGTGGATGCTGATCTCCTTAATGCATGAACACACACACGTATGCATGTGTGTGTGTGTTCAGTGCTCAGGAGGACAGGGTTACAATGCGAGGCATTCAAATTAGATATAGACATTAGAGTGCCAGATAAAGATTCATTACGGCTCCTATAGACATAATGTAATAGGCCTCCTCCTGCCTTTCTTGGTAACACTGCCTCCACCACTAATACGTCTGCAGCATTGCGACATTATGCAGATCCAGTAATGCTGGATGTGAATTAAGGGGTCACAACGCCTGTCAAATTGCTCCATTTAGTGCGTCTTTATCCAGCCTATATACAGCATTGTGTCTTTATAAACCATTTGGATTCATCTCTATCGATTCCCAATGCTGGGTATCATTTTAATTTTAGCAATCTCAATGCCATTTTTGCTTTTTATTATTTGTTATTTTTCTAATTCGTTATTGATGTCCTACTAGACCCACTAACACATTTTAAATAATGTTAACAGGGCGGTACCTGTGACACTGTGTTCTTCTAAAGCGGACACAAGAGCTCTCGGCATCAAATTATGTCTTTAGCTGCCATTGACTGCACTCCGGAATGGTCGAAAAAGGCTGTTGTATTGCTATTCGATAAGAATACACTTGGTAAACATTAAGAGGAATTGCTGGTGCGGTGGATGATTCCATTGAATTAGTTCCACTGGTATTGAATACACATTCCCAGTCCTATCTCCATGTGCTCAGCCTTGTGTGTGACAAGTGTGTTTATGTTGACATTGTGTCGTTTCTCTCTGTTGTGGTGACTTCTTGTTGTGCCTAGAATTTAATAGTAGGTTCAATGTTTGACACGGTTCAAAAAATAATAACTTTTATCATATTTCTAAACAAACAATGGGGCAAAAATTGAAGCTATATATAAAACAAATGTTAAGGACCAGTATGACCCGTATGCTGGTCTTATCTTGCAGGTTCATATCCAAAATATAATATTTAAATGTATTTCAGTAATCACAATCAATAAATCAATAGTCAAGCAATGAAGTGAATTGAATAAAAAATGAATCCATTCAACGTTCACCTGTGGCAGGCAGCGTGCACTGCACCGTGTGGCCAGTTTTGGTATTGCAGCTGACGCCCCTTGATGGCCGCTGTCCGTGGTGCTGAACTTCACAACGTGTCTGCTGCGATGCCTACATTTGACATTATCGATTGAAGTGTATTATTATTATTATTTGGTTATTGTATTTAAATTACCCCCACGAAGCTTCTGAATTTAAGATTGATAACTTGAGGTTTCTAACTCGGCTATCACAGCAATCTTGAATTCTAACCTGCTTTCAACATAATCCCAAAATGATGTGACTTTTTGGAGACACAATGAAATTTGGATGTACAGGATAATATGCTGAATCTGTTTTGATTAGTGATTGTTCTGTTGTTTGGATATTGTGAAAGCGGTCTAGGTAAATAGAAATGCAACAATGGTCCGCCTCCCGTCTTGGTATTGTAGAGCTCAACTTGATATTCACCCCAAATGATGTGCGTGCTGCTGCTCCCCAATAGTCAGCAGCTTTCCAGCGGTCTGTAGTTGCCACATAGTCTAATACACACCAACAGTAGTGCACATCTGGGCAGGATGGATGTGCTTGCTGTTTCGAAGATTCAGCAATAATTCCGTGGCTGTTGTCATTGTGACGTGCTTTGTTTGAAGAAGCTCCCTTGATGAAGTACATTTTCACATAATGTCAAATGTTTTAAAAGCCAGATTGAATGGGGAAAACATCTGTCTTTATGAGATGGTAGCTAGTTGCAAACCTCAAATATTGACTTGTGTTGTTAAAAGCATCACACCTTAAGACGTGTTTAAGACTTTATTGATTATTCAGATGGAAGCATCCCTGAGAATAGCAGCCGCTCGTGGGGAATGTGTTTCCATTGAATCTATTTTTTGACATAAACACGATGCATATTCAAACGCGATATAGCCAGCGGGGCAGTAGCACCGTGATTATTCTTTAAGAATCGCCGTTCTTCTACGATTCAGAATCGATTCACAACTTCCAAAAATCGATTTTTCCATTCTCTATTTTTTCATCTTTTCTTCCGTTTAATTGTTCTCCTCGCTGCTGCCGATGTTGACTGACAATATTCCAAAACACTCCTAGGTAGGTTATGGTAGGGTAGGGTTAGGTAATGTTACCTTTGCAATCAGTTGGTATAAATTTTTCAAATATAAAAACGACAATCTTCACACTTTACTCTGCTTTCTTGCCATAATTTGCCACACCGCTGAGCGCACAGCGGACTGGAGTAGATCCTGAAATTAGCACCAATACTTACTGAATCGAGAATCTATTTTGAATCAAATCGTCGCCCCAAGAATCGGAATTGAACCGTGGATTTGAGAATCGTGAGACGTTAACCGTGATGCATAACCGTGATAAATCAAATTGAAGTTGATTCTCATAACTGTTCTGTATGTGTATGATCAATTGTAGGAAGGTTTAAGTTCAACACATTAAGAGAAAACACTAGTCAGCAGGCATCGTTAGTGAAACTGGTCTCGGGGCTCACACCTAGCCACACAACAAGCAAAGAGAAATGCTGACGTATTTGTTGTTTATCGGTTTATTTAATGTTCAAGGATAAATGAACAGCTGGTTGCATTAATCTGAAGCCACAAACTAATGAACAGGATTCCAGTTATTTCTGGAAACACTGTTGCAGAAATAAAGGATGGTATCTCGCCCTATATAAAATGCAAGTGGCCTTTCCTTATGTCGTTTCAATGATTGCTGCACTTTAAATTTTCACTGGAAGGCACCGCCATATGGGAGTCGTTTTTTCAGTGCCCTTGAGAAAGGGCATTTCGTTTTCTAGGAACTGAGAATCTCAGGAAAATAAATCAATGTAATATTTCTTACATTTACTAAAATAATCTCTTAACAACTTTTCATCGTACATCAGTTCCCCTGTCTGACCTAACACCCCTTTCCATTCTAATTCCCGTCCCTTAATTGTGGGAAATGGGCAGCTGCATAGTTTCATTGTGAAATAATTCATAGCACATCCTCCAAAGCAAATTCCCCTTATCTGTGAGTTGGAAAAAGCCTCGCTCAGCTGAACAAGATTGGCTCAGGGTGCGATTCAGCAAGCCTGAACACGCGCACCCAACTTTATAACTTTTCTGCAAACTCTGCCTACTCTCTTTGTTTTTCTTTTAACATCAGAAAATAATGAGTGACAGACCCAGATTCATTCAAGTTTCATCCTCACTGTTCTATGACAGCGATTGCGTCTTTACACTGCTTTCCCTTGTCTGCAGGGGAAACCCAACCCTGCCGATTTCAATGTTGGTTTCTTCTCTTGGGAAAACATTGAAACAGAAGTTAAAACAAAGCTCTTGTCTGGATAAGAGATTCCATAGCGTAGGCTGGAAAGAGAGTGGAAATCTTTGCATTCTGCACAAAGATGAATTTCATCTTATCAATATTTCACAAGGTTTCAGAGTATTATTGATATGCTCACTTTCTTCTGTTAATTCTCACATTTCCATGGTTGGTCCCATACAGTTGAACAAAAACAAATTAGATCTCAGTGAGAATTTGCAATTGCATATTCTAGGCTGAATAATTAATTTCATGTCCTGTTTTGGTTTAAAATGAAAGTGGTGTGGCTCATTTTTCTCTGATTGATGAGGTGGACACAGAGGAGGAGGGATGGCCTGCAGGCTATATTATGTCCACTATCTCTGCAACGTTCCCTTGAGCAATTGAGCTGAGCAATTGAACCCCGGTCTTCTCCAGGGGCTCTGCTGTGTGACCTCTCCAGCTGAACGTTTATTTATAGAGCACTATATTTGAATGTGGGAGGTCGATTTTCAAGTTGTCTTGTTCAAATTGACAATAAACTACTCCAATCAACTGTTATTTATCATAATAATAGCAACTCTAGATTTGCTTAATTTCATTATCCATGTAATTGCATAACTATCATTCATTTTAAGAAAGACAGATTGTTAAAGGAAAACTCCAGTATTTATAGTATAACGGGGAAATCTGGAACTTGGTTGCAATCGAAAAATATGTTTTAGTTAAAAAAATAGTTTTCTTTTTAAGTCTACTGTCTTAGTATCCATGAAGGTGTTTGATACGGTATATCCTGACATGTGGCCATCTTGTTGAATGGAAACATTTTTAACAGTCGTGCTGACCATCTGGCCTGATTGTCCGGCTCAAGATATGTTGCAATAGCCAGATGTTTTTTTTTATACATTTCTTTAATGGATCCCTGTCTAGCGTTTCTGCAGTGTGCACTGGCTCCTGATTTGATTTGTATGAATGACCATAGAAAGAAGCAATGAGAGCCAGGCTGTAGCCTTCAACTGGTTGATCGCTCTGATTTACCATTTACCTTTTCTGAAAATATTATTTTCAGAAAAGCGGTGTAGTCAGCCACATACTGTGTCAGCAAATCAGTTTCTGCAACGTGTCCCTTTTGTGTTGAGCTGCCATCATTAGCGAAGCTTTTCGAGAAGCCCAACATATAGTGGCAGCACATTCCTGATTGTTCTCTGTAATGCGTGTTTGGGTTCAGCGACACAAAAGCCAACAAGTTTAAGTGTATTTGTCCATATACTGCATATACACGATGCAACAATCGCATGCTTACTTGCGTAAAAGCTTTTCAGTAAACGATGTCCAATGCAAGTGTGAGTGTGTGTGTGTGTGTGTGTGTGTGTGTGTGTGTGTGTGTGTGTGTAAAGTGTGGTGGTGAGTTTCTCACTGCTGCTGCAGTATCTGCTATCCAGTTCTAGAGGGACAGGCGTTATTCTACTCCTTGATGACGCTTTTCTTTTTGGAGGCAGATGTTCTGGATGTGGCCTCCGTGGGCTTCACCACTCTTTGAACCCCCCCAATGCAATACTTTGCGTGACTTGGTGGAGACACGGATATTCATGCCAGTGTTGGGTGACGATTGTACTAGTAGGACGGTGGTAGGTCACTGGAAATGTGAATGCCCGCCGCAGGAATTTGAAGCTGCTGACACTTTCCACAACAGTGTTGTTGATGTGAAGAGGGTGTGGCACGCTGTAGCAGATCGGCCATGTGTCAGCAAGAATTGTGATGCAATATTCAAAGAGGGGTCGTGGGGAGACTGTAATCAGTAAAAGGGAATGAATAGCCAGCTTTCTTTTCCAATAGTTTTGTAGACTGTAGATTTTGACATGCCATCCCATTCCACTATTTATTTTACTATAACAAATAATAAAATAACTACAAAGGAGAGAGTTTCCAATCAAATCATGGCTGCCATTGATACTATGCTCTTAAATGTATATAATTTGTATAATGCCAAATATGTAATTAATTTAAATATAAATATTTTGTCAATCATTCATTGCTGAAAAGTAAAATTAAAACATCCTAATCAAATTGCCCCCATCAAACACCCTCTAGGGCCCTGTGATTTCCGCAATGTGGAAAACACGAACAGAATCATGGAATTCGATAACAAAAATGGAATCAACTGTAAAACGCGGAATATTGTGGAATTTGCCAAAACAGCCTCGGTGCAATTAGTAAACAGAAAAAAAACTATTATATATCAATCCACGGTTTTTATTTAAGCCATTTAAGTGCGATATTTCAGAGAAAACCGACAGTACTGTTGTGTCATTCACGAACGATTAGACTCTTTTGGGTGAACAATCTGAACTGACTTTGTAACTGACCTTTCACTTCCTGAAACGATCCATCATCAGTCAGTTCAGTAGAGCTCCCTGTCAGTTGGATCCCCCCCCCCCCC
>OMKR01086664.1:1864-14162 GCA_900302355.1 Cyttopsis rosea
TTCTGTGGGGCCTGGTGCTCGGAGCTTTCTTGCTGTCGTGGAGTGTCTATGCGGCTGCGGGACTTATGGGTGGCTGCAAGGCCTATTCCGCTGCTTGGAGGCGCTACGATATAGTTCTGACCTTATACAACTGAACTAATTGGGACAAGTCCTTCGCACTCACCAGTGGACACGTCACACACACACACACATGCACACACACACACACACACACACAGTGGACTAATCACAGGCGCACACACACTACCAGCACCTGCACCAAATACACCCCCGAACACCCTCCTGATTACATCCTTGTCCGTTTCTCTCCTTTACTGCCATAGCTAACACAAGAAGAGGCCACGTGCTGAATTGCTGTTCCAATTTCCGTCGACTTAATTAATTATGTTTTGTCAACATGTTGTCATCTTGTCATCCCACGGGTCGTCCCCAGGACAGAGTTATTGCAGCAGTATTTGTTGATTAAAGAATGAATAAAGAGCGGCATTGCAGGTCGAGAATTTGAACTCCACTTGCAGATCAACTCTGTCCTAGATGCAATGGCATACAAATACTTATATACTGTTGTATGCCAAGCATAGCACAGCACAGGTAAAAAAATTAAAAAATAAAAAAAAAAATAAAAAAAAAATATATATATATATATATATATATACTGTATGTTTGGAAATTTACCCTACATAAAATGTCGGATTCTTTTAGAAAAATCATCTATAGAAGTAGTATGAAACCTCATATAAGGAAATGATAGTGTAGATCTAATAGGCTACTGACTATAACTACATTGACAAAGCTTGTGAAAGTGTTGAATGGTGAGTTAGGAATGACCCAAGTGTGTCCTATCAATGCTGACAGCAATGGTGTACATGCTATTTTGGAGCACCTGGCTAATCGTGTGATCGTGTTTCCACAAACAACAAGCTCTCTCTATCTTTCTATTTCTCTATCTTTTCCCTTTGATCAGAATGCATTTCAATAGCAGCAAGACAGAGCATTAGAGACAATAAGAACCCAAGAGTGGGGCTGTAGAGGTGGAGGGAGGAGGAGGGGATCTTGGTCTTAAGAGCCAGAGAGAGATATATAAAAAGAAAGACCTTAAAGACAACGAGAGAAAGATATATATTTCAGAATAGGCTACGACATGGATATGGATGTAGAGTCATGTCAAAAAGAAAAGAAAATCAAAGAGAGGCGTCGAAAGAGACTAAAAAGAGACAAGAGGGGGATCTGGCAGTAGCTCGGAGCATATGTAGGGCAACGGAGCATCGTTCTCACTGCTGTGGAGAGCTTAGCTAGCGGCATTCTCCCAGGGGAGAGGAGGAAGGAGAGCGTGAGGCTGCAGAGTAGTCCTCGGTTATATGCAAAGCTCATTGCGGATGGGAGGCAGAGGGCTGGGGCTTTCTTCCCCACTCAATCAACCCACGTTCGGCGTCTTCTGTCACTCATCCTTCAGAGGCGAGTGTCATTCCAGTCAGAACTGGTTTACCCTTCATGTACCTGTCAGCAACTGAGTTTTCGGAGGTCACTTAGTCGGTTCATTGTTGGTTGATTGTAGAACCGTCCTCTAGATGAAGCAGTTATTCAGTCAGTGATGGTTCTTTGGGGAAATATCACAGCCTGTTCGAGAACCAGTTAAGAACCATTTTTTTATACTGTATGTAGCATATAAACCAGGCAAGCCAGCTGAAGCCTGCTTTCCCTTTTTTCCCTCATTCTCTGCCATTACCAAGCACTGCTATTCCACCAGTGTGGCAGAGGCATTTTGTCTGTAGAAAGTTTACACAGTGCAACTAGATTGCTCCTGCTAGACGTAATAGATCCGAGCTATATTTGCTTGTGTAGGTGAACTAATGCTGATGATAGGTCTGTATAGAAGTACAATTCAACTCGTTGAACTCAAAGATGAGTCAAAAAATTTGCCTCCGAACTTGTGATGTTGCACAGAAGGAGTGCTGCCTGACAGTGATGGGCTATTGCCATGCAAAGTTAAGCTATTCTAGACTCGATCTCGAACTAGAAACGATCCCGCAATACCCTCAAGTCACGGCGCGATTTATTTTTGGCAGGATTTCCCCTTCGGTTCCTAATGGTGTTATTCCATTGACGCCGAAGCGCAGTTTGGAGTGCAGTTCGCCCAGCACTCAGGCACACGTGTGGGCTTGTGGGCGCTGCAGAAGTGCAACCGCCGGCTCCACTGACCTACATTTCCAATAGCCTAGATGCTGGGGGAGTAGGCGAATTAGCTAACCTGCCTGAGTTTCAAAAGCTGAGCTAGTGGAAAAAAGAAAAGAAGATGAGAGAGGAGGGGACAGAGAGCAAGAGAGCGAGCAGAAAGACAGCAGGGGGCAGAAGAGGGGGTGCGTAATGTGGAGTAGGGTAGAGTACTGCAGGAGAGACGAGCGATGAAAAGATGAAGGGGTACGAAACGGTGAGCAAGAGGCAGAATTGAGAGAGAAAGGGTTCCAGAGTCAGGGAGAGGAAGAGGGAGGGTGGAGAGAGATAAAACAGGGAACAAGAGTGAAGGATAGAGTGGGAGAGTGGGGGGTGGGCCTGGCTTCGATATGGATCACAGCTAAGCTAAAAGGCGAAATTCAGCTTCTCTTCTTGCATGCTGATTCATTCAGTCATCCATCTATCAGCCCGTCTGCCCATTACCAATTAAAATACTATTGATTGAGATAATAAGACACTTGGAGGCAAAATTCCTCTCCAGCACCAGCACCGGCTTCCCCGCAGTCTGCCCCACATTTATATTTGAAGACGGTTTGGCTCAGCGAAACTGCCGCCTTGGGATAAATGTGTAATGGCAGTGTCTGTATTATTATATTATACATTATATTATTATACAAAACACCTGTAATGAGGATCTGTAGATTGATCCGGTTAGTCTTTTTACATACATTTAACATAGTATTTTCTAATTTTTCTATTTGCCAATTTATGCCATTTATTTTGGAGGGTGGCTGTAGCTCCGGAGGTAGAGTGGTCGTCTGGCAACTTGAGAAGCTCCTGACAAACTGGTTGACGCTGCCGTCGGTGTATGAATGGGGTGAATGTGAGGCGGGTAACACATAAAGTGCTTTGAGTGGCCTTATGCTAGGGTCACACCGCCGGCGATGGGGCTGCAGCATGCAGCATGCAGCATGTCGGCAGTTCTCAAAGTAATTTCAAACCTCTCTCCCTTTCTATATTTAATATACATTATATAGATAGAGTATGTGTGTACCTTTTTCCATTGAAATGGTGTAGCTGTTTACTTGGCAAAATGAATATCCTCTTGAAAATATTACGTAACTGTCCTTGTTGGAGAAACATAAAATGACGTGTTCCTTATTTTATTGATAGTTATATTTTTCATTTTTAAATTAGCCTAATGATGAACAATTACGCAGTGGTCCGAGCATCCATTTTCCAAGGATCAGTGCCATTGAGAGTGTATCTACCCTCCTATTATCGGCGTCTCCCGTCGCTGCTCATTTGCATAAAGTTGAAGTCTACTCAACTTTCCTTGTTGTAGCTCGTCCCCCTGCAGCTGGATGAAGCCGAGCTCCATTTGAAATGCATTGCAGCCTATCGCTTTGCCGCCGGTGCGTGCGCCGGCAGTGTGACCGTACCTTTAGTGGCTAGAAAGCCGTGATATAAATGCAGTCCATTATTTTCTTTACCCCCTTTTCCTGGTCAGGGTTGTGTGGGAAGTGAATGGAAACAATGGAAATGAAGGAAGTATACAAAAGCAGACCGTTTGTTCCTGATTTGTTTGTGTATGTGTGTGTGCTTTAGAGGCTTGAAGCTCAGAGTTTAGCAGGGCTATTCGGCGTCACTGACATGAAGAGACAGCACCCCCCCTCATGTTCTGCCTGCCAGCCTTTGGTGGGGCCATGGGGTGGAGGGGATGTGGGTAAGGCTGCGCCATAGAACCCCACTTGCTCTCCACTTGCTGATGGCTAAGGCGCACTGTTGAGGTCTATGATCCGTTTTACAACCTAATCAGGTTATTAAGGAATGTGAGGAATTTGCACATTATGACACACACTATCTTTTTATATAATAGTGTATGATATTATATTATATAAATTTATTATTATTTTATTATAGATTTACTGCTCCCTTCCTGTATTTTTATCTGATGAGTTTTATTTCTATCCTTTGCACATTTGCAATTTAAAATGTGCTCGGCTCCTTTCTTTTCTTGCCCATTTGCACCATTGGCATTATACAAGTCAGCTTTTTGTTGTACATGTACTCCAGTGCAGTATAATGACAATAAAGTTGTATTGAATTGAACGGGGGAGGGTTCAGACACTGTCACATTCCCAATAATCACGGCAGCGCTTGACGTCAATGAGTGCAACTTGTCGTGCCCCACCCAACGCTCTAGCACAGTACTGTACATATACAGTATATATATATATACAGTATATATATGTATATATACTGTATATATATGCCTAACCCCATCCTCTGTTATCAAATCAAATTAGCATGACCACTGAACCATAAGCTAATGGGGGACATTTGCAGCAGTCCCCTGCCTGCTTATCCATTCATTAATTTTCAATGAGTTAACCCCCACCCTGCTGTTTTGCCCTGCTTCATCACTCTTCTCTAATTTCTAATTTCTACAGTTGCCGATCCTGGTGTCGTCTGTGGTCAGCCTGTACTTCCTTGAGTGGACGGACGTATTCAAGCCGGTTAAGTCGGGTTTCACCTGCCACGACCGTAGCCTGAGCCTCCCCTATGTGGATCCCAACCACGAGGTCATCCCCCTGCTGATGCTGCTCAGCCTGGCCTTCGCTGGCCCCGCCATCACAGTAAGGGGTGGCTAACCTTACTAACCTTAACCTTATTTCTTTATCATTGGGTGTCAACCTGAGTGTTTGGTAGCCTTGGAGTCTTTTAAATTGATCCAGTATTGAGAGAATAGCTTCAGCCGACCGCCGACCCATTGTAGATTGTACATTGTAGACTCAGAGATTGACCCATTGTACTGTGTATTCCAACTTGGACTCTCGGAAGCCTGGCAATCGGCGGACGATATACTCTCAATACTGGATCATGTGAAGTATTCTGACGTCAATCACTCTAGTTGACCCCCAATGATCAAAAATAATGTTTAGGTCAGAAAATACTAGTTTTCCTTTCACACAAAGTAGATCGTAGATGTAGAGTGTAGTATTTTGTGTGTGTAGTAGTCGTAGTAGTGTAGACCCTTAGGAACCTGAAGATGATGACTCTCTCCACGTGGGTCCATTTGATGTGGATGGGTGTGTGACCTTCCCCTTGCTGATTCCTGCAGTCTACTACCAGCGTTTTCTTCATTTTGCTGATGTTGATGATGCTGATGACTGGGCTCTAATCTCTTCTCTGCAGGAAGTCCAGGGTAAATCTGCACAGGGCTGTACTAAGGCCCCGATCTCTGAGCTTGGTGCTGAGTTTGGAGTTTAGACAATGTTAAATGCTGCAGTCAATGAACAGCATCCTCATATACAGTACATGTTCTTCAAGTGGGAGAGGGCAGTGTGGTAGGCAAGGGCAATGGTGTTGTCTCTGGGCCTGTTAGGTCTATAGGCGAACTAGAGCAGGTCTAGTTTGATAGTTAATTAGATGCTTAACCTTGGGTTTAGGACAGGGACAGTGGTGATTGTCTTGAGACTTCTAACTGGGACTACAAACTGAAGCAGGGAGAGAGGTTGAATATTTCAGTGAAAACATATGTCACCTGGTCTTGACATACAGTACATTGAAGACACAGCCAGAGATGTTGTCTGATCCAGGAGACTTGATATTGTTGATATTGATATTTTTAAGGGATTTGCACACATATACCCCAGATACTGTACTTCAAGTGGGTCGGCATCCTGGTTCGACTGAATCTTTGTGATTGACATGTTATTGTCAAAGCGTGCATAAAAAATGTTAATCTCCTCTGTGAGATATCGAGCTACTTCTTCAACACCAATGGTTTTCCCTATACAATCTGTGGTTGTTTTTAATGAGCTCCACATGTTCCTGGTGGTGATGAGCTTTCAGAGCTCATACCAGGATTTCCTGTATTTGTACAAATCCCTCGAGTTGTAAGTGGCTGTCCTCGCACTGAGCATAGCACAGACTTCCCCGTTTATCCATGGCTTCTGATTTTGGAATGTTTGCACAGTAATCCTCAGTACAACATCATCTATGTATTTACAAATGTATCCAGTGACATATTCCGTACACACGCAAATGCTGTTGTCATGCACAAGCCACTCTGTTGTACTAAAGCAATGGCATAAGATGGAATCCGTTCGTTCTGTCCAGCGGTGGATGATCCGCGTCATCTGTCAGTCCTGCTTTAATTTCTGTCTGCAAGCAGGGAGCAGCCTGATATTCCATTCCTTTTGGCAGATCAGAACCATGGAGCATCAGGATTGAGGGTCGATCCTGATGCTCCATTGGTCTGACAATTGATCCTCAATCCTGATGCTCCATGGGTTTGATCTTCCAGAAAGGTCAGGGAATGGCTGTATCTTATCCCCTTCCGGGAACGGAGAGTAAACATGATCAAATGTACCATGTGCTGGATAACTGACGTGTTGGTGATACTTTGGCAGGACTTTCTTCAGATTGACATTTAAAATTGCCAGTCATGACGAAAGCAGCCTCCAAGTGTGAAGTCTCCTGCCTGTAACACCATACAGTTGGTCAAGCACACATGTAGTGTCAACCTGTGGTGGAATGTAGACTGCTATAATCATGACCGATTTGACATTCCTTTTATCTGAGATGGCATCTAATCACCCAATTGCTCTAGGTTGGGAGAACATCCTGTAGAAAGACTGTAACTGAGACAAAGGGGTAACAAATAAAGTTGACTTCTAATGCAATCCTAATCCAAATCTCAATATTTCAATGCAATGTGTTTTATCACACAAGCAGTGTGCTGCTTTACTCATTACATAATGCACTGCCCAGCCTCTGTAGCTATCTGTCATCCAAGCGAGAAGGAAGTTGGAGAGGACCCACACAGCCCTTAGCCTCTTTAATTCAGATCCATTTATGAACAAGGCCGCACTAGAACCCTACCATGGTCCAATAATCATTCATCACTGGGGTGAATGGTCTTCAATTCTGGTGTTCGAAGGGTCAGTAAGCTGTCTGGGGCCCAGCCACGAGAGGTGGTCCATCTTGCCAGTTTAAGTCCCTCCTAAATTTTTGTTGTCCAAAACATATTTTGAACCAAATCATCAGCCATCATTTACTAAAACATACAATTACACATTTTACAAATTTGAAAGTTAGTGAAAGTTAAAAAAAACAAACAATCACAATGTTCCAATGTACTCCAGCCCTGTCTATATCTCTGCATGTTTGTGGTGCTCTGCTCTGAATACAGGCCGACGCTGTGCTTGGCAAAACAAAACATGATAAATAATCCCTATCCAAAACAAGACATAAATAGATTGTGCTGTTCCTCGTATAACCACTACTCATTAGCCTCTGATGTTGATATCTGGTGCGCCTTACCTTTGGAAGAAACCTGGGAGTATTTGCCTCTTAAATTCACCTTGTTTCATCTCCATCATAACCTACTTCGCTTAAGAAGGAGAGAGGGAGATCATTTCTATATCGATTGAGTGGGAGATAAATTTATACCATATTTTCCCCTGATCCCCTCCCACCTATCTTGCATAACAACATAGTTTGGGGAAATTCACAGTCACAAATGTGAGCTATTATAGCTTGCATGCATATACTGTAGTATGTGCTATAAACAGCGCTGTCTGACTTATTTCCACGGTCATAAATAAAATGTTATGTTATCTTCAGAGAGATTTCTATCTATCTTATCTTACCTATATCATATCATATCTTATCATGATTTCTACATCCAGTGCTCCTCCACACATCCTTTTCACCTTGTTTTTTGCACCTGTTCCACACATGAATGATCATAAGAGGTAACCGATGACTTGTTATTCACTTCAAGCTGTAGAAAATAAATTGACATCTAGTGGCTCGAGTGGTTAAATTCCAGAAACCCCTGACACTGCCTTCAGGGTCCTGCACCAAGGTTTCCAGTTCCACACACCAACCACTGCTCTGCATTCTGCCACTGGCTGCTCCCAGAAAAAGCAAAATGAGCGAAAAAGAGTGATGAATCACACATGAGGCAGGAGGAGGGAGGAGCATGTTGTGATTTTGCGAGAACACGGAAGTGAGTACAGATCGAACATGGCGGCGCCCAGGTGCACGATGTAACACAGCCATTCCACTCTAACTCAGACAAACAAAGCAATAAAAAAAAAACAACCACTCAAAAATACCTTGTTCACTCCATGAGCCACCACACCGCGCAAACCAGTGGAAGTGGAAGACCTCTAGAATTTCATCGATCGGTACTATACCCAGTATGCGATAGAGGACAACCGCAATAATCCAGTGAAGAGGAAGAAGGCAGACTCAGCCACAGACACCAACGATCTACTTACCACCGTTGTAGAGGTTAGTGTCCTGGATGAGATAAATTAGAAGCTGGTTATGCTGGATATGCTCGGTACGCTTCACCAAGACTTTACCGAGATGAAAGCCAGCTTTGAATTCCTGCACCTCGCAGTTGGCGAGTTGCAGAAAGACAACACAGATCTAAATACCTCTGTGAAGCTTCTCACAATGGACATGGAGGTTGTAAAAAAATAATAATAATAATGAAAGAGACTATCCTCGATATCCAATCCAGAAGTATGCAGGACAACCTCATCTTTTCTGGGATCCCCGAGAGCTCCACTGAGACCCCACAAAACATGGTGGAAGACTTCTGCCACTCCGCTCTGAAACTCTCGACAGACACCGTGAAGCAGATCACCGGTCCACCGACTGGGAAGCCGTGTGGGAAACCGCCCCCCGCTCCATAAATTGCCAAGTTTGAACACTTCAAGCACAAGGAGCAGGTTAAAATCAAAGGACGGGAATTGAAGGGAACTATGCTGGGCATGAACGACCAATTTTCCTGGGAGATGAACGACCGACGGAAGGTCCTGTACCCCAACCTGAAGGAGAATCGGCAGAAGGGTAAACGGGTATCGCTGGTTGTTGATAAATTATACTGTATATAGACGGTCAGTTGTTCCGAGACTCCACCACCATGGTTATTCTGAAAAGTCTGATATCCGAGATGTAGAAATTAGCATCCTATCTATGTCAGGATTGTAAATATTGCTCACTCTCTCATCATCTCACCTTCCTAATCCCTCCCTCTCTCATTACTCTCTACTCACTCTATTCACTCTCACATTATGTATGTCTGACTCTGCAATGTTCTATGTTTATCTTAGTCTATATGTCAGTCTTTTGTGTAGATATGTATCCCTACAAACTTCCTACAATACTAGGACAGTAAAACAAAATGTTAAGGAGAAAAACACAGATTTATCCACGGGAAAACATGGGCATGGTAGTATAGCTATTGTCTTGGATGCACAGTGCTGTTACCATGGGAAAACTACAAATCCACACCCATCACCCCCTAACTAACCACAATAGCATCCATTAAGTTTGTTAGTTGGAATGTGAGGGCATTGGCTCACCAGCTAAACGTAGCAAAATCCTAACTCACCTCATCAAGATGAATCCCAACTTCTCTTTACTGCAAGAAACTCACCTCACTGCATCTGAGCACCTCAAACTCAAAGCTAAATGGGTTAATTAGTTGTGTCAATGTATTCTGCATCATATAATTAAAAAAAAAAGAGGTGTTTCTATAATCAATACAAGTATCCCATATCAGAATAAAACTACAATAACAGAATGGCGGTACATAATGATTAACGGAATTATAGGAAACAAAATCAAATTATCCATAGCTAATATTTATGGTCCCAATGAGGACGACCCAAATTTCTTTCACAACATATTCTCAAAACTTTTGGAATTCTCTGATTCAATTATTATACTGGGAGGGGACTTCAACACAGTACTCGGTTCTAGTTTACACCGTTCACAAACCAGAGATTATTACAAATCCCGGCGTTCATGTGACACTATAATACAATATATGATATTGCTCTTGGCGATTGCTGGTGATCAAATAATCCACATAAAACAGCATACACATATTACTCACCACCCCAAAAATGCTTCTAGAGAATTGAAAATTTTTTAACAAGTAACTATAATGTCGAAAATCACTAATCTTGAAATCCACCCCATTATAATCTCCAATCACGGGCCAATTAGTTTCACCCTCATTAATGAAACCAACCCGAACCCTCCAGGCAGGTGGCGGTTTAACACATCACTTCTGACGGATAAAGAATTTAACCATTTCTTTTCCAGAGAATGGACATCCTTTATTGAACTAAATGACTCTCCAGAAATATCACCTTTACTCTGGGAAACTGCAAAGGCAGTTCTGAGAGGTAGTGTTATTTCATTCTCACAAGAAAAAGAAAGGACAAGAATGCCAAAATAAACTAGAAATAAAATTAAAAAACAAAAAAAAATCTTTTTTTTAATTAAAAGACCCAACAAGCCCACTCGCCCACTGAGTAAATCTGAAATGAGATCCAGACAATAAAATCCCAACTTGATAATATCCATCAAAAGACACAATTCCTCATGCAACGAACAAGAGTGAATTATTTTTAATTCAATGACAAATCAGGTACATTTCTTGCTAATCAATTGAAATGCGATTATCACAGCCACCAAAGATCCACAGGGTATTATTACACACAACCCGCAAGACATCAATACAATATTCAGAGACTTTTATAATAAGCTATATCACTCAGATAATGAATCATCTATATCAAACATTAACTCATTGCTAGATGACATCGTCCTCCCAAAACTATCCACAGAGCAGACTGCCACATTAGATCAGACCAGATTAGAGCATTAACTGTAGAATAACTCAGGAAAGCTCTCTTTTCTATGCCCAACAATAACTCACCTGGATCACATGGCTACCCAGTGGAATTCTATAAATACTTCTGGCCACTCATATCGCCATTCATAAGAATGGTTATGCAGATTAAGTCAACCTCCACCACACCTCCACACATGAATACAGTTCTCATTTCGGTTTTGCTCAAACCCAATAAGGACCCAACCCTCACCTCCAGTTATAGACCCATAAGCCTAATTAATTATGATTTAAAGATCATTCGTAAAACACTAACCAACAGAACATAATTCACCAGACCAGACCAAACAGTGCCTTTTATACAGTCTGATCAGCATATCTCAAAGGAACTACTTAAATACCATTATTGCTTCTTTAGATGTCGAAAAAGCATTTGACAGAGTTAATTGGACATATCTCTTCTGCACCCTTATTGGTGCTGGTAGGCATGGGGGCTGTTCTTTTGGGGTGTCGATCTGTTGGCGCGGGCCCCGGCTCCGGTCCTGTGGTCCGTGCCTGGCACGGGGTCTGCACTTGCAGGTGCGTCTTATGGGACATACAAACCACATGGGGGTGGGTTGTATGTGCGCACTTCAGGAGAGCGGGGTCACCTTGCGCTCTCTGGGACTGGTTCATGACTCCTCTGGGTCATGCATGGGTGATGTTCCGCTGGTTCTCGGCTTCTCTGGAGGTTGTGTGGGGGGGTCTTCTGTGGCTGCGGGCGTGGTGCTTGGCTTCTCGGCGTGGTGCTGAGTGTTTACATTGCTGTGGGACTTATGGGTGGCTGCGAGGCCTTTTCCACTGCTTGAAGGTGCTGCCAAATAGTTTCAAAGTTCAAAGTTTCAAAGTGTTTTATTTGTCAAATGTACAGTACAACACAAGGTCATTCTGGACAATGAAATTCTTATGGCAAGGCAAGCAACAACTACGTAGTAGGCACAAACAGATAAGAAGTACAACCATACAAGTAGAGGTCACATATAAGGGCACAAGGTCGAAGTAAAGGGCAGGGGTAACATATATGTACAAATGACAAATGAGATTTAAAAAAAAAAACCTATAACTAGAAAAGTACTCAGGACTATTGCACATTATCAATATAAATATAAAGTGAAGGAGTGCCGGTGGATATGTGCATTTAGTTGTGGTGATGTGCATTAATTTACATAGGAGACTAGAGATGTTGCAGGTTAAGAAGATGGATGGCCTGTGGGTAAAAACTGTTTGTGAGTCTGGTAGTCCGTGCCCGGATGCTCCAGTAACGTTTACCAGATGGTAGCAGCGTAAACAGTCCATAGCCTGGATTGGATGGCTGTGGTCCTTAATGATTTTCCGTGCTTTCCAAAGGCATCATGTGTGGTAGATGCCTTGCACGGAGGGGAGGTGACAGTCAATGATGCGCTCCGCTGTCATTCA
>OMKR01086668.1:0-10877 GCA_900302355.1 Cyttopsis rosea
TAGTAGTAGTAGTAGTGGTAGTAGTAGTAGTAGTAGTAGTAGTAGCAACAGCAGTATTATTATTATTATTAGTAGTAGTAGTAGTAGTAGTAGTAGTGGTAGTAGTAGTAGTAGTAGCAACAGCAGTATTATTATTATTAGTAGTAGTAGTAGTAGTAGTAGTAGTAGTAGTAGTAGCAACAGCAGTATTATTATTATTATTATTAGTAGTAGTAGTAGTAGTAGTAGTAGTGGTAGTAGTAGTAGTAGTAGCAACAGCAGTATTATTATTATTATTAGTAGTAGTAGTAGTAGTAGTAGTAGTGGTAGTAGTAGTTGTAGCAGCAGAATAATTCGGGTCCAGCCCAAAGGGCAGGAGCCCTATTGTTTTTGTTTGGATACAAAATTGCATTGAACCCAGGGCCACGAGTGGCAGTTGAACCCAGACACGCTGCCGTCCGGGTTTGAGCCTCATCGGAGCAGGTTTGTAACGGAAAAACCAGTGTTTTTGTCTCATCCGTCAGCGATGCCACCGAATGAACACACCGCAGACTCGTCACCGCGCGGCACGTCCAGAACCAACCCGCGGCTCGGCCCGCGCGGGGGCGGCGCTTCCTATGGGTGACATAGGTGGTCGTCTAGGGTGCAATCTGTGACCCTCCATCGGCGCGTCAGCGTCTGCGTCCCCCCGTGTCCCCCTCCCTCCTGTTTTCGATGTTGTTGATTGGACGGTAGCGCGCTGGACGTAACCGGAATAGTTACACAGTCACTCGTGTGCCACAGTGTTTCCATGACAGATGCTGCAAAAAAACATCGGCCTCAGGATTTATAGAAATTCCAGAGCTATGTATTTCTACAGATACCTGTGTGTATATTTACCTGTATATCCCAGCATACACTTGTATTAGTCCTTAGATATTAAGCCAAATTCCAAATGATCGGTAGTCTACTATAAACGTTACACTTCATAGACAAAGCCAGAAATAACGACTAAAAAAAGCCAAAAAGTCTGTTGGTTCTCCACAGTGTTCAGAGGCTCATTTCATCAGGTGGTGCACCGTTTGGAGGCTCCAGGAACAAACAGTGTGCAGCTATCAGTTGGACAGCCGCCGTTAATAACCACGTTTGATTGAACTGTGTTCGATTGGCCCACTGTTTGGCATTGGTGGTGCAATTAGTTAGGGTTCATTTCTGTTTTTTGAAAACCAAAATAGCATTTTTGTTGCATTTCACAACTCAGAAAACTGTAATTTGTGTAATTGATACAATTGCTGTGACTAAACTGGGCCCCATGCATTGCTGCCTGCAGCTATATTTATCATTCATTTCATTCATTTCATTCATGAAAGTATATTTTCTATATTTGCTTCACAATCAAAATAAGCCAGATGTGTAAGTCGCCTATAATGATAGCAAATAGTCAGGCCTGATTTTTATTAAATCACACACTACCTTTAATTTCCTGTAGGAATTGCGTTTGACTGAGTTACTGATAAGATAATGTGCGACCACACACCAAAACCCAACTACAGAGATTGGGCGTTTGACTCCTGTCAGTATTATTATTAGCACATGTGTCGCGTACGTTGTAGTCATAATTAAGTATGATATCATTCCTGGAGGATAATATGAGTCATGTTTTACTGGCACGTACAATGTTTTTGGTTCTCCAAGGAAACTCATCAATAGTGGCATCAGATTTGTCCACATTCAGGTGACTGGTGACACAGACCCGATGCCCAGGAGGACAGGGGATCGAAGCCCCACGGTCAGACAAAGGCTGAAGGACCAAAAGGGCCACGGAGAAGCCAAAAAGCTTGAATTTCAAACAATTCATTGCCGGTATGAGGCTCCGGGAGCCGACGATATTCACAAGATCCGGTTGGATTTTTAAAATAGTTCGTCGTGATATTGTGCAAATATGCAACAAAGATGGCTTGGAAGTCTCGTTAGGTGAAAAACCGCCACAGAACATCTGGCAGCCATCTTGTGTGAAACCCAGACCCTTCTTTTTCTCCCTTACTTTCGTATATTTCAGCTATTTCTCTATGCAATTGAATGGAAGTGATCCTCCCAAAATGGCGACCGGAGTCCATAGTGACCCACAGCGACCGTCAAACTTCACATTCTCTATTGGCTCCAAATTGTAATCTAGAAGAATAGTGAAAGTGCAGGATTTATAACTGAGTGCATGGTTTAAGGTTTTTATCTCCCCCAGATTGCATTAACATACAATTATACAATCACAAGTTTATTCCAGCCGCTTTAGCCTTTCATTTCCCCCATGAGAGGGAGCCATGATGCGAGATATACATCAGAATGACATTACCTCGCAGTCAGCAAAAGCTGGCTGTGCGGTGACAGATTACCAGAGCATCCACGGTCACCGCGCTCACGGCAGAGGGAGGATATCTGCCCGCGACTTTTGGTGGAGTGGAGATAAAAGTTTTTTTTTTTTTCAAATGCCAGCTAGTCTGTGGCATTTAGGACGGTGTGATGCTTTTTAATATAATCTGCCTGAATGGTCAGGACTACTCTGAACTGACAATTGTAAATGAGACCCATCCCAAACAATGAGAGGTCACCGACATCACCCGGCCGACCTCCGGCGCGGCCGAGGTGCCTCCGGACGCCTTGTTCCGCCGTCTTCCAATCTTCCGCACGTCCTCCCCCTTTAATGCACCTGTCCCTTGTGTTCCTGTAAAAGGACTTGGAGTAATGGCTTTTGGATTTTACCCGGCATATAGTGCAGTTTATGCAGAACGTCTACGTGTAATAAGACCGCAATGCTTCAAATCTTAATTAGCCATTAGCCGAATTACTCGTTAGATCCGATGACGTTTGTAGGCGTGACTCCTTAGTTACATGAATACTTAGTAATATTTTACTAAAGAACATTTAATTACAAGAAAGAACTTGACAAGTGAAAATAATGTTCCCCAAGAGCAAATAAAACGAATAGCCAACTGAAATACTTATTTTAATCGGCAGAGATATTCATTGGATTAAAATCAATAGGCAGTTTAAAGATTGAAGACAAACTATTTGAGACAATTCATTTTAGTTTTAAAGCCGTTTTTCATACAGACACATATTCAGCCACCGAGTCTGAAGCTTGACGCTAATTTCCTCAGCTCATTTTCTTATTTGGGTCTATGCATTAAAACATAACTATAGCATTACTGTTACTATTAATATATTTAATTTTTTTCTATTTTAAAGAAGATATCGATTAAAAAAATATTTTCTGATCCGTCTGATAGATTTTCAGCTCATTTTTCCCAGTTTAGAAAAACTAAAATGTCCTCGTATGCAGGTCAGACTTGGCTTCATCTGTTATTAAAGGTCACAGCGCACACAAGGTTTCTAAATTTAGGGAGCTTTCCGTGCTTTGACTCGGCCTGGTCCTGGGTCTTCATCTCCACTTTGCTCTAATTGAACACATCGGGGGCTTTTGATCGCAGCTGATCAGATCCACTCAGTGCAGAGCGGAACATGCCACCGTGTCTAATTTCTTTATTTCACTCGTTCATTTTTTTAACATATTGCCGTGCAGGAATCTGAACAGATTAGGGAATGTCTCATTTCCTGACTGCCCCCATTCACGCAAATGTGATTTACTGTCACTTATGAGCCGACTCTGATGATGGCAAGATGAAATGAAGATCAAAATAATAATTAAAGAGCTCATTTTCAAACCGGCACTTATCCCTTCTGCTTGAATTCTTTCATTCTTCTTTCAAATGTCGACGATCTATTCAGTGTCAGGTGAAACGTTTCAACTGTTTACCTCTTTTCCTCTAAAATACCATCATCTATTTCTGTTTTGTTCAATCAGTGACTTTGTGGGAGTTTTCTTTTTACAATTGGTGGAGATTTGACTTAGATTTGAATTCGGCCATTAATGGTTTCATTGTTTTAGAATAAAACATTCATGACAGAGTGAACGCGTTCTCCTGTTCGACCAGCGTTATGGTGTGTTGGGGGTCAATAGGTGGCAGGAGTGTCATGTTTTCATGAAAATTATAACATTTTCCAAATTCCCATCACCACAGTCACAGCAGACCTTTCCTCTTGATCCATCCGACATGGCAAACACATCTTTCTTATCAACAAAAGCTTTAAGTGCAGTTGTTTGTTCTTCTTTTAGAGAAAATATACCGTCCAGTCGGTTTAATCCACGTCAGCGGCAGCCATCTTGTAAGGTATCGTCCTCTGCGTCGTCATCGTATCAAACCCCGCCCCTTATTAGGTAAACGGTTGCGATTGGCCCGACCCTGGCGAGGTCGGTTGGAAATCTGTTTGAACGGGAGGGGGGCCGGACGTATCTGCCAGAGCGAATGAATCATGAGCTGCAGATTGAACCCAGAGGTGCATCTGAGGAGCGGAATCATGTGTCATGCGCACGGCTGCAGCAAAACCACGGCAGCACTTTTACTTTCTGAACCGGGAATTCTCCACCGCTGATTATTTGTATTTAATTTATAGGATAACAGAAAAAATACAGATAAAACACATTTCTATGTAGTATCCATAGATTGTTTCCTTTGCTTCCACGGGGGATGTCTTCAGAAATTACGTCGCGCCACAGTTCACGTAAAAAAGTGATGGAACTATTTTGATTTTTCATGAATGAGAAAGCAGCGTTCCTGTGTTATCGCTCCGTTCAGGCCGATAGATGCGTGGCTGCTGTCGAATTAAACCCTCTTCTGCGTCGTCCCGCTGTGAAGGATCTCCGCTCTCGATGAGATTATTCCAGGTGATTCCATTGGGGTGTGAGGGAGTGTGAAAAAAAAATGGACTCCCTGCTGTTTAAAGCGCTTGTCGCTCTCATGCTGCCACGTGGCTTCACAAGTTGGATGTTCTATACACAATCCAATTTATTCATATAAGATATATAATTAGACCGTACATACAGACAAATAGACTTTATACAGCGTATGTGAACCGCCATCTTGAAAGTAATAGTATGGTCAAATTGATGTAGAAGGATGTACAGTCTTTTATGTGTGTGTGTGTGTGTGTGTGTATACTTTTATATTTCCTTCATGAACTTGGTTCTCCCAAGAAGGTGTATTTTGGGGTTTGTTTCCACGTTCCCGTTCATAGCAAAGTAGAAAGGCCAGTCGGCTGTGAAACCTGCAAAATAAAACACGACGAACGTTTGCTGATGGATCATATTTTAATGACGCAGGTTTAGCTCGATCGGGTACAGGCTTGAAAACGGCGCCGCCGCGCGTCATGCCGCCGTTTGACTGCACGTCATTTCCTTGTGTTGTTGTCTTGCACTAGCCTGGGAACCAGACAGCTCTGACAGATACGTCTGGCCCCCCTCCCGTTCAGACAGATTTCATGGTCGGGCCGATCACAACCGTTGATCTAATAAGGGGCGGGGTTTGATACGATGACGACGCAGAGGACGATACCTTACAAGATGGCTGCCGCTGACGTGGAACGGTCTGTTGGATCCGCTACCGCCACGACGGTATTTAACCGACTGGACGGCGTATTTTCTCTAAAAGAAGAACAAACAACTGCACTTCAAGCTTTTGTTGATGAGGAAGATGTGTTTGCTGTACGTCCCACAGGATTTGCTGTGATTGGTTGTAGGTCTGTCCAACTGCGTCCAGAGACATTTTGGTCTGCGCCGGTTGGTAACGCCCCTTGGAAATCTAAAATGAGAGGTTCCAGATTATTACGTATTTGCGAATTGGTCCGGCGATGCCGGTCTCGTCTGGCACGGCAGCACAATGACAATAAAGTTTGTTATCTTCTCTCTATGTCGGCGTCAAGGGAATTGAATTCCGCTCGTCCCTCTGGCTTCGCGGGGTCAGTGTGATAACAGTGAGATATTCATCGATCGTGGTTCGCGAAGCGACGTCGATGGAAAGCCTGTGATTAGCCATTCGGCCACTCGAGACGTCCGCGGCCCACGCCCCGAACGGCATTAAGAGCCACTTGAAGTGAACATCCCGTGCTCCTCCAAATAAACAAGGCCCGAGCATCATCTTTTATTTTCCCGTTATAAGATAAGCCGCGTAACATGGTTAAAATGCTCGTAGCACCATCCGCCCCTGTTCATGGTGTCACATGAAGGTCCTGTATTTATGTATTTACCTTTAGTCATGTTGCGTGTTATTTTCAATTATTTTTCACTGTGTTTTCACGCTCATGCATCGTTGTTTCTATGTTCGTTTTGTTTTCTAAAGCGCATTGTAAACTTTTGTTTTAGGATTTGCTATTAAAATAAATGTACTACCTACACTATACAGTATGTATTGAGCTTAGTGTAAACAAGGATCACAACTTTTGACCCTAATCCTGAAATGGGAACCTTTGGATCTCAACACCCAGGTCAACTAGGAGAAGGTACGAGGGAAGGGAAGGTGACGTATTAGAACCACTTCCACTGACACCAGAATCTGGTCCTAAGGGACCAGATGGTGTAATGTGCTGGTTGGGGAGGTTTTTAAGAAGGTGCCACAGCACACAGTTCATCACAGTAAACATATTATTTGTAATGAACAAGGAGTCGACTTCCTTAATTGGTGTAATGTTCTCAAATGGTGCAGATCTGTCTCTGGACTGGAGGTAAACTTCCATTTGAAATACATTCTTACAGCTGAAAGGTCCCATTACCAAGTCCATTTTTCACCAGTTTAGTCACTGGTTTCTCCTGTGTATTTGACCTCCACCTGGTTTCTCCCTGGTGTCTGAAGGTGTCATGGCGGAGAGTAGAGAGGGGTTACGACCAGACCTCCGCCTTGGAGCTGCTCCCATCTCAAACCTAAGGCTGCGCTTGGCCATTTCTACGCCTAATAAAGGGTAATTCGAAAGTCTGCTTCGGGATTCCACCAATAAGAAGATCAACGACCGGCTCTGGCTGAGAGGCGGCGTTTCTGCGTTATCTTGGCGACGTTGGGACGGTAGCAGCGGCTTTTTGCTTCGTCGGGTCCTTGGCGTCGTCCTGCTCTGATTCCGGGGATTTCCTCGGCAGCCTCGGGCTCACGGCGGCTTTCCTGTTGGTCTGAGGGCTGTGGGAGCCGACCGCCATCTTGCGCTGCAGCGAGGGGCTTTTGGAGCCTCTGGATTTGGACGGAGTCTGCAGAGAGTCCGTGGTCTTCAGGGACCTCAGGCCCAGCAGACCACAGTAGTAGTTGCACTGATGCTGGGACAGGAACTGCTCGAAGACTTTGGGGTTTCCTGAGGTGGACAGACCCTGATACCTGCAGCGGTATACAACCAAACGATTAAATATTATCGATCAATCACTTTATGTGTGAAACCACTGTCCCTGTGTGCTGCTGTTTCCTGATGCCAGTATGAGCAATTGGACAAAATACAAAATACAAGCCAAGGTACCAACCCTGAGGATTTCACTGAAATTCCAACATTGGTGAGCTTGTTTTCCACACCTGCAAAATAACCACACACAGAAAGAACCATTTAGAAGATTTGAAAAAACAGTACTATTTCTTTTCCTGAGTAAAATCGCCTTGTCATAATTTGAGACATAAATAACAAATGTTCCATTATGTACATATTATGACCGTATATAGTGCTAAACCATTAAAACCACTTTGTTCTTGCAACTGTCTCAATGTAAGTAAATCTTTACACATATAGCACTTTTTATAACATGCTACTTTACATTTACAGAAACGCAATTGAAGGAAATAATTTTTTTTAAATAGAATAAAATTTAATTAAATAAAAAATAAAAATAAGGTAAAATATAATAAAAGAAGACATATTATGAGCTCACAAAGTAAGAACCACAATAAAACAACAAAGGTGAGACTGTATATTTAAGTTTTTTTAATTTAATATTTATTTTCCTTGAGTGGATCGGTCTCCCCTACCCTCCAGCTGAGTGAGCAGCAGGTTCCCGCTGGTCCACTGGTGGATCCAGTGCTGCAGGGCGCAGCACCTCAGCTCCACCTGGGACCGCGTCCTCACCAGCAGCCCGCCCGCGTCCGTCAGCTGGGAGTATTTCAGATACACTCCGTCCAGATCGGCCTCCACCGTGGCGTAGGGCACGGTGTTCGCCGGCCGGTACATCAAGTAGACCGGGATGACCCTGTAATAAACCCAACGGGGTGTACTGTAAATGCCTTTTTTTTGTTTTTGACATTGATATTTGCGTTGGCGGATAGACCGGATCCGACTCACTCCAGAGATGGACCAAAGTTCTCAATCACTCTCGCCTCGGCGGAGAATATCTTGCAGTATTCGCGAGCCAGATTCTGAATTCTGCATTTCTGTTTGTGGAGGAACGGGAGAGAAGCCAGTCAAGATAAAGCACAACCTACGCCATTCTCTTTTCAATGACACTGTAATCACTTTGGCATGACACCGATTCACTTTACCACTGGATTTCCAAGATTACTGTGTTGAAAATGTCAAATTAAATCACAGCCTAGTTGATGTTGTGATGCTGCTGTGCTATAATATCCTGCATCCTGGACCTTTTTGACCCCCTGTCTCCCTCCTGTCACATTGAAACCCAGGCTGTCAGCTGTCTCCCCCTTCTGGTTTTTAACACGGTCATCGTTCTGTTTGCCTGCCGGTGACCTCCGGCTCTGGACGCTCCTGAGGAGGAGGAGAACTAAACCGCAGCGTGGACTCGCCTGGCGTGACATGTCCAGATTCCTCTCCACGAGGTGGCCTTCTCCTTTGCCCCCGTACCAGATCGGGTCGCGGACCTTGATGACGCACATGGTTCCCGACTCGAACACGGGCTCCAGGCCGTACACCACTTTGGCCCTGCGGGTCTTGTGCGAGCCGCCGCCGCCGACAAGAGACTCCTGCATCATGATGCGGCCGAAGAATTTGTTGCCCCAGACGCCGGCGTCGGCGAGACCCTTGTTGAGCAGAAAGGGCGTCATTTCAATCTCTTCCCCCACTGCAGATAGAGGGAGGGATTAGAAGAGAAAACAACCGGATCACGATTCATGATTCTTTGGGAAACAAATGTTGTTGCCAAAATGTAAAATAAATCTCAATCTTACCACCAACATCCTCACGCAGAAACATTCCAGCGAGGACTACGGCAAAGAAAGAGAAAGAGCGTTCATGGGTGCAATCATAGGTGTGGAGCACTTTCAAAATATCAAAATATTAGTATTGTTTAAGTATTTAAATATAAAATAATTTCGTGCTTACTTTCCATGCTAAGTAAGAAATCCGTGTAGTCCGTCCCATGTTCGTTTGTGATTTTGCATCCGTAAACACCACAGTCTCTGCTGGAGGCTTGAACGATGGCCAGATTAACCTGCGTCTCATCTCCTCCACTGGAAAACACACACACACTGACATTAATTTACATATTTCTGATTTGACAGAAGATAAAAAAATATCTGGCACATGAACCTCAGGAAGTGAATTTCATTAAATGGGTTTTACATATTTACATATTCCATTTTTTACTCACAAAATACAAATCTCATCACCATGCGACATAGGAAAGATCATTTGATTCACCGTATGCAAATATTTAGAATTTTTTTTAAATCATTACCTCTTCAAAAATATTTAAGGATAGGATAATATTTCACATTTTAGGATGAATCATTTATATTTGCAAGATACAAGCAGATACTAAAAGGTAAATAAAAAATGACAAACATGAAGATTTTATTTCACACTTGGCTTCACGGCCTTTTTTCTCATTTTATTAAATTTTTTATTATATTTATTGGGATTTATTTTCCCACAAGGCAATAATCAATCAAAATACAACAAAACCATAATAAAGAAATATCCACAATACCACTGAACATATACAATAAAGTAAATAATAGGAAAAAAAGACAGTAGACTCTTCACTTTCATGTCGAATGCCTTTTAAAGATATTTTTTAAGGATTTACCTTCTCTTGAGCTCGGCGATCTCCACCTCATCTCTGAACCATTTGATCGTGGAGTCGCTCAGAACGTTGAAAAACTGGCACCACAGCTTCAGGTGTCCCGAGGTGTCTGAGAAGGACTCCCCCCGGATCTTTCGGATGACCTGAGGAGCTGGAGGGAGACAAGTGGGTCACCACATACACACTCCGTCCCGTTTCCCCCTCCTCCATCATGTGGCTCGTGTATCAGCTCAGCCGATCTGGTTAATCCCCCCTGGTGAGCGGTGCCAAAACGAACAAGCGCCGGGGCCCACGATGCTGGAGGAGGCGCTTCCTCTTCAAGCTCAGCCAAAGGAAATCCAATGGCTTACTATTATTATTATTTTGCTTTATGATTGCAAACACATTTGTGAGAGACAAATACCCAGACACAAAATGAAAAAGTCAAAGCACCATATTGACATTTCTCATTATGAATACAATCCCTTAAATTTACTTTAAGTATTAAAAGTACTAAATTAAAAGTACTTAGTCATATCCAGTGCCCTGATATAACAGAGCCTATAATATGGCAAAAAGTACCAGTTTGCCTTTTTTCCTGCAGGTGAGTGTTCATGTCTTATCTGATTCGTCTTGCTTGTGATAGATATTTATCACTACATTTTACATTTTTTCTTTAAAAATAAAGAGAGTAATGCTGTGAAATGCGAGCAGGAGCAGAAAAGTCTCAGAAACTGAATATACTTGAGGAAGTATTTTGACGTTCCACCACCATGGGTTGTCGGTTTATAATATAATTAATTTGTTCATATTCAATTTTTTTGTCATTATTTGTTTTCATTATTATTATTTGTATTATTATTTTTAAGCCTGTGTTGTGAAGAGGCAATAAAAACCACAAATGAATGTGACTGCTTGGCCTGGTTTACTATAACCTACGTTAATTTGCATGACACATTATTTATTTGTACTTTTTTTGGGGGGGGCGGGGGGTGAACACCACTGTTACTGTTTTTTTTTACCTTTGAATGGGTTGCTCTTGTCTTTCTCT
>OMKR01086669.1:0-12714 GCA_900302355.1 Cyttopsis rosea
CACAGTAAAAATGGAAGTGAGATGTCTCAAAAGCGTCTGGATTTGAAAACATACTGGACCGACGTTGTGTTGGGTTTTGTTTCATTTTGAGGTGAAACTTGCACCTTTGTTCTCTTGTTTCCTTTCCTTCCTCCCTTCCCTTCCCTTCCCTTCCCTTCCCTTCCCTTCCTCCCACTGTCCGCTGTGTTTGCCTTCCCAGTTACTGAAGTCTCGCTCCCTGACAGTGTGATCAATACGGCAGATTACTTGGCACTGTCGGCTATCGCCTTTCTCTCCGAGCCAGGGGAACATCAGCTCGATAAAACGGAGCAGAGAGGAGAGAAGGCACTTCTACAATGTCCACACAGAACTGGGAGACAATGATGTGGGCGATTAATTCACCTTGTGGGTGTGAATTTGTCAATGTGTTAGTCAAATAATGCCACAGTGCCCAGTAATGACGATCGAGATGGATCCAAAGAGCTGATGAGCACTTTATGGATTCCCCAAATAAGAAAGGATTTGGAGGCGGTTGTGGGTTGGACCTACCGTAAAAATATATATATTTTTGACTGTTTCTCTTCAGCGTATTAGACAAAGAGATATGCTAATGATCTGTCAAGTTGTGCTCCCTGGATGTGACCCTCATTAAGTCACCAGACAGAGCCTCTTGACCGTGGGTCACAATCCTCTCTGATGGGGATGGAAGCCACAAGCAGCTCCGAGAGGACACTTTAAACCACTGCTCCACAACCTCCGCGGCACTTCTTGTCATCGGAATAATCCCACGGCACATCGCTGTCCTGCCGACCACCAAAGACATCACGAAAAAGTATTACTGTGTAAATTATCATTATTGTTATGGCCGAATTGTATTGACTCTAAGTGTGAAACTTGAGCTTGTCCTGATGAGCACAGAGCTGCTATTCTGGCTGGAGTTGCTGAATTCGACCGGCCTTGCAATTTTGATCTTGCAACACAAGAGCTAATTTCCATTATTTGTCGTGGAAAAACACTGATTTCAGCTGTACCTTCATAGAACCCTTAAGTGATGAGTGAATTATTGTATTCCATATTATTCACTATTTGTTTGAATGTGTTTGGGTATTTATTTGAGTGTTTTTTGGTAAATTGGAAATTATATGGAAAGATTTGGTACCGTGTTGAATCGGTCCATCTCTTTTCCACCATTTCACCATTCAGATCATATTAGTTTGTTTGAATGTGTTTGATTTATATTGAATTACAGTGATTATTACAGTGTTATTACAGTGTTATTACAGTGTTATTACTACAGGGTTTTTGATAAGATGGAAATTATATGGTGTGATTCGGATCATATTAGTTGCTGATACCGTGTCTGACGTGTGTATCTCTTTCCACTATTCACACTTCTGTTCTGCACCATTTGCTTCCTCTGACACGGTGACACCACGATTCATTTTGGCTCCACTGATTTTGCTGTTTTTTCTCACACTCTCAGTTTTGTTTGGAAATCTGTCACAGCGTGATCGCTAGTACCGTAGCATGAAAGAAATATGACTTCATAAAAAAAACCCCACTACAATCCAGTGACAGTGCATTCTGCTCAAAGTTTAATTAGTGTGATTGTGCTTGTCAGGCTTATCGGTAATATAGTATATTTTTAGTGTACGGGTCCAGGGGTCAGAAGCAGTAGCTCACCGCTTGCCGCTGCAGAGCCATAAAACATGACTTAATCCAATTAGGAGTGATCACTTACATAGAAAACAACACCCGGTCAATGAGGGAACATGTAATCTCATTACCTTTTTTGAAACACAGCAATTGCCCTAAAGACACTGGGAACGGTATTAATTTCACTCCATCGATGGCGGTGCAGGGATGATGGAGTGGGCGATACTGTGTCACATGAGGGGACGTTGGGTGAGATGTGGGTGACGTACGTGAATCATTTCGGGTTTTGGAAAAGTCATTGGACATTTTACACGTCTTGTAGATGTAAATGAATTAAGTTATTCCAACACAGCGCTGCCCCAAAATCATACATCGTGACCTAAATCATAATCCATCCATCCATCCACTTTGGACCATGAATTCAATCAGCATCTGCTGCTCGGAAATAATTTTTGGTATATCTGCTCTCTCTCAGATTTATACCGGTCTCCATGGAAACTGGTCATTCGGCAGTGACCTTTTGACAAATAATCAAGACGGGTGTCTGAAGAGGTGTCAAAAAGCTCTATTAGTATGTATAGATGCTAGAAAACAAACACGGTTGGATTTGGGTTTATTATACTGTAGCATCAGCAATAATTTATCATCTGCAGTACACCCCATATAAATGTACCTTGTGCATAGAATCATTTAGTATATTCTGTGTATTGTTATATATTTAATTTATTAGTATTATTTTAAATATTTTAAATATTTAATATATTTTAATGCCAATTTTCTATAGACAACCACACCAATCCTCACCATGACAAATTCCTGGTATATGTAACTTGGCTGAATAAACACCCTACATTTACATCACTGTATATAGGCCTATACATAAATATATAAATGAGGATATCGCAAATTAAAGGCCAGAGGAATGTAAAATTGGGGTAAAAATTCTCTACAGTTACTCATCTGCTCCCGCATAATTAAAGCCAGAAATCCAGATTCTGTGTGAGTGGAGCTGGTCTGCGGAGCCGGGACCTAATTAATAGCGAGGAACGCAGCATAGCGGCGCTTAGCTAATGAGTCCTGTTCCTCTGAAGCCGGGCCACTCCGGGGTTGCCGAGCAATATGGGATGTAATCGCTTCATACCACCGTATAGCGTTAAGAAGAGGCGTTTAGGATTGTGGGAATGGGGTGGGGTACAGTGGAAACAGTGTGAAATTCCACATGAAAGACCGCACTTAATGAAGACGAGAACAGGAAATAGAGATGAACAGGGGGTGATAATTGGAATAAAACATCCAATTATTGGCAACATAATTGGCGTCATACAACCTCAATATTGCATTATACGCACATTGTAGGTGTATAGCTTCATAATTGCATAAAAATACCATTAATATGTAACATTTTAAGCCCGGTGTTAATGTGATGAGAAGATATATACACAATAAAAGACATATATTGACAAATACGAACTTAAATAATAACTTATATAACATACTTTTGGTTTGGCTTGAAAGAAATATATAAAGAATACCAAGAAATATAATGGACATTAAGGTTAATGTGTTATAACAGCCTCATTACTCGGTCAAACTCTACTTATAATGTAAAATATTGATATTTTATTATGCGATTATTAAGCTTTTAATATGAACCACACATAATGATGAAATAATAATTTCCAATGTACAGTTATTCAAGTAAATGCATTGTTTCAGAGGTTACAATCTACAGCCTGTATGTTGTCACATTGTAACTCAGCTACATAACAGCGCAGAGGCACGGACTTCACTTCCACTTCACTCCAACAGCAACCAAAGGTTATTCCTTGTGAGGGGAACGTGCTCTGACTGCGGAGCTGCGGCGCTGCAGAGCTCTGGTTCTGAACTCCATAAGAGGAATCGCCTCGTCCATTAAATCCACTGGAGCATCCTACGGTCACGTGCGAGTTCCACATCTAAATCTGCTCCTTAGTCGGTTAAAACGTCGACCTTTCTTAAAAAACCCTTCAGTCAGCACCGGTGCATCTATGTATCTGTTCTGTTTTATTTGCTACGACTACATTAAAAAATAAAAATACGAGAAAGCTCATCAGATCTCATCAGATCTCATCAAATCCATGTCTGGGTTTGGGTTTGAGAACCTTTCCTCCGTGATCAGGGAATTGGAAAGCTGTGCTCCAGCAAACTGAGATGGAGATAAAGGAGGAAAAACCAACTGAATTTAAATGGATTCTGACCGGCAGGGTGAATGGACGCCTTTAGTAGATACTGTAGAATCACTGTAGGCATTGAGATAATAATTAGCCTTTATTGTTTTTCTATATTAAAATTGTAAAGCCAGCTAATGCATGTCAACAACACAGTCCAGTGTCTTTTGACCACCGTGCTAACCTCTTCAACTTCCACTTAAAAAAATGGAACACTGAAAATTTGCACTTGGCTGCACGAATTCATCAGTTCCAGCCAGAATTGCAGCTGTGTTCATCAAAACAAACAAAGATTTCACTATTAGGGAACTATTAGAAATAATAATAATAATAATAATAATAATAATAATAATAATAATAATAATAATAATAAATATAGCTGCAGGCAACAACAGAGTGTCAAGGGAATCAATTCCGACAAGGTCTTCAATAGGGAATTTGAAGTTTCCCTTAATCCAATAAATCAAACAATTTTGCAGAAATAAACAAGAGGACGAGTTACAGTTTTCGGAGGTTCAGTGTTCAGCATAACTCAGTTTTCCGAGGTGCTGTATTCCCTTGAACGCAGCACCACTTCCTGCTGTCTTTAGATCCAATACAAACTCCAGAGTGTTGACGTGATACAGAGAGTCCACTAGTTCATCCATCGCGGATGACGTCGTTCTATCAGACGAATAAAAAAGAATAATAATACAAATAAATAAATTAAAAATAATTATAATAATAAGCACAATTATACATGTGTGGCATGGCAGACATGACAATAAAGACTTTTTTCTTTGCTTTGGCTTTCCTCCTTGTATATAGTGTTATTGTGTACATATTGTGATGTTGTATGGTGTTACTGTGAGAGCAACGATTTGTCTGTCAGTCCTATCTGTCAGTACTGTAATTTACTTTTCAGAATGCTAAAAATGTTGCATGCAAAAGCTGGATATCAAGGAAAATAGCTGCTTTCAACTCCAATTATTTTTGTTTGTTTATGTTCAGTAGACAAACAGTGCTGTATTAGTGGTGTATGTTTCCATAGAATATAGAACTAGAAGATAAAAATAAAAAAAAGAACTTTTTGTTCCCTCAGGAATCGTATGACATCATACGTTACATATGAACAAGCACCCAGTGATTTGGTGCTGAGTGAAAACACTAATATTAAAATCGGAATAACAACTTTCCACGGTCAGTCAGTCAGTCAGTCATTGCAGTGGAGCAGGGCAGTGAAGAGTTAAAAAAAATGTTCAAAAACATACTTCAAATAGAATATTATTGTGCTGGAGGGAGACAAGGAACCTGCGGAATGAAAGAAGGCTGCTTTTCTTCATGTCAGCCTTTATGTCTCTACCCAAATGTCTGTATCTACTGAACGATGGCCATTTGCAAAAGCTTGAAATTCTGCTGAAATCAGAGGCAAACAAAAACAAGCACTGCTGAGAATTATCCAAATAGCAAAGTATTTCGTATTATCCGGTGAGTCGGAGGAAATGGCTTTTACATTTCGAATGCGACACAACATTTCCGAGTGCTTCCCCTTGTGTTTTGTTTCCCAGGAAAAAGGGGATTCTCTTGCAAGATTGGCAATTCTTAATTTACTCCTCACAGGGCACTTAGAAATTGGAAATGAATATTCATCGCTGTTCTCCCCCCTGTGGAATAGATGTTAATAGTGTGAAACAAAACACTGGCTTATTTCCACACAGGAGCAGGAGGAATTAACCTTGGTGTCGCATGGGGCGTTTCACACCGTTTCCACAATATTACACTGGAAACTTAATATGCAACAGGCACAGACTCACATTATATCCACAATTTCTACCTGGGATCGACGAATTACAGGTTGTAACCGGGATAAAATTGCATAAAAATCAGTTCACATGATTATTTTAACACAGAAAACACAGAAACTCAGCCGCAATCATATTAAACGGCCACTGTGTTCATTCTGTATTATTAAAGTGGTAATCCGTAAGATTCTTTTGTTGAAAAATCTCAAATTTGATACTTGGCACTTGATAAGAAACGTATATGCCTTGTGTATGTTCTCCTCTATATGATGTTTCCGTTGTTGGTGGCGTGGTCCACCATTCCCGCCAAAAATGCACTGAATGAGTGAATTTGATAAAGCGGCGTCGCCAGTTGTGGTCGGTAAACTGTCGATATGGATGAACATTCACAAAAAAGAGCAGCACTGAAGAAAAAAAACTGTTTTGAATGGAATTCTGGGACTTGTAGTGAAATCCAACCAATGTGATGGATTATCACTTTAAAGTAAAACAAGGAATGAAGGCTAATTATCTAATTTAGCATCGGCCTGCAGCTTGTTTCTTGTAACACACATTTTCGGTAGCTTTTTTAGACATTTCGTACGGTATATTCCTGCATTTTGGGTTATTTTTAGATTCTCAGCAGTTGTCAAAGTGAATGAGTGTTAAGAGACTTTTAACTTCTTTTTTTGTTAAGCCCAGGGTGTTGCTGTTCTACTTCTCTTCCACCACCGTTCCATCTATCCGCTGATGTTCTTGACAGTAACAGGCTACATTATTTTTGCACAAAAAAAAAAGCATCTCATCTAAAAATATTCACCTGAAATGATCTCAAGTTGGCCACAGGTGTGTTCCTAAGCCAAATGCACCCATGAGCCCAGAGTAAAAAATAACAAACTAATTTGCATTTTTTTTTTCCAAGTTATTGTTTTGCAAATTATACCCAGAGTGCTTTGGGATTGTTCGGCCTCATTCTGGGTCGATTATTCACGGTGCAGAAGATGAGCCAGTTTAAGGTTTTGGTGCTTTTGTAACTTTGAGAAGACACTTCCTTTGAGACGCTGCCTGCTTTGATACTCCTTCACACAAACCCAGTGGAACCGAAAATCTCACTTGAAACGCTATTTGATCTTATTTTTTTTGTTGTTTTTTTGTTTGTTTGTCTCGTTTTTTTCCCCCCTGTCTGAGCATTTAGATAACAAGGTAGATGTATCTTTACTCAAACCATCAGTTCCCAACTCGCCGCTGTATTTCTCAAGCCGGTAAGGGGCTGGGTATCATTGAGAGGTGTCCAAAAATTTTTGTCCTTAAAATTTCCACCGCCTCACAATGTTATTTTTCCTTTTCCCATTTTATGTTCTGACATCCCTCTAAATTCCCCCAAACATACTCAATAACTAAAAAGACTAGAAGGAGAACTAGAAAAGATCAGGTAATGCCAAATAATGTGTCCTAATCCATTTTCAAGCCTTTCCCAAGCCAGCGGTACATTAGAATACACTGTACGTTCAATAGAGAATCAGTGCTGTATTAGTGGTGTGTTTTTCCGAACTTTTTTTTCTCAGGATGTCTCGTATGACATCATACGTTCCATATGAACAAACACCCAGCGATTTGGTGCTGAGAAAAACAGTATAATTTAAACATTTGAAAATTTTCCAATGCAAGGAACTCCAGCAGACAACTTTCCGTGATCAGCCAGCCATCCCTCTAAATACCCCCAAAATACTCAATACCTAAAATAAAAAACCCAACATTTATGGCAACCCCACAAATAGCCTAAAGAACTAGAAAAGATCAACGATTGTGAACCCTCATGCAACTAATTTCCCCACCCGCAGAGATGAATACAGTCTACCTACCTACCTACCTACCTACCTACCTACCTACCTACCTACCTACCTAGAGGACAAAGGAAAAAGCCAGCGAGTTAGGAGGGTTTTAGCAAACACTGTGAAAGAGGCGAGACACCATATTTAAAGGCACGCACATGGGCCTCAGACGAGCTAATTACATTTCAAGTAGAGCAATTCATCTTCATTGGACAGACTTCAAGATAAGAGCGCGAGCTGCATTCAATTTTATTTAAAACGGGGATGGAGGGGGGACCGACCATGTGGAGATGTGGAAAACCCGAAGCTGCATCTACATATACATCCAACATTCCATCTTAGTCCCTGTTTAGCTTTATGTCCTTTGACAATTCATCTCTCTTTTTTTTTTTTTTTTTTTTTTGGTAATTTTGATTTATTTTTGTTACTTTTTAGGCTTCTTCTTATATTAATCGTTTATCAACAGGTTTATTGTATATTTCCATATTTATATTTTACTTCACTGTTGATTGTTTAACTAAAGGTTTATTGTGTATTGCCTTTTCTTTTTATTTATTTTCTTATTTTTATTCTATTGCCTTATTAATAGTATTGTTTATTTTGATGTGAGCTGCTATGACACCGAAATTTCCTGAGTATCTATCCCTTCATCTATCCATCCATCCATCTATCCATCTAGTACCTATCTATCTATCTATCTTGGGGGGTGGGGCGGCATTATAAATCCAGTGTATGTGTATTAACACCCATCTCCTTTAAATAAGACGTCACCTTTAGGTTTAGGTTTAGGTTTACAGAACATAAATGTCACCATGATAATTTGACATATAGACATTTAGTAGAAGACATTCACTCAGACTTGACATTTTCCTTAGTGACTGTAAAGACACACTCATTAATGGCCGTCTCCGCTGATGTGACAGCGATCATTTATTCCGGGACTCTATCTCCCTTCCCCGCTTTTTACCGCCGTGATAAGCCTGTAAGAGCTCTGCCACCGACGTGTGATGAATGACGCGGTATCCCCGCAGGGTGGAGCGTCCTCCTTATGGAAGAATAACGTCCGGCGGGATCGACTCCAGACACAAAAGAAGGCTTTAAAATGGGGTTTACAGGGAGGAAACCGCATCAGTACCTCGGATTTCCAACCACCGATTTAAATTATTACTTTATTTCACCTGACTATGTGTTGAATTCTGGATCATCAATTTAGACCATGTTGACACTTAGCCCCAGATATTAGAATAACTCATCCTGTGCCTAGAATGACTTTTTGTACAGTATATTCTGTATATTTTTGTATTTTATTTGGCTATTGTCTTTGCACATTTGGCTATGTTTGTTTTATTTCTTTTTTCCAGACTGATTTTTTCAGCTTTGTTAGCCAATTGTCTCTACAGACATGCATCTTTTGTATGAAAATGTACCTAACCGAATAAACTGATTCTAGTTCTGATTCTGATCAGCATCTCATATTTCCAACCCCTGATTTAAAGATTATTCCAGTATAATTTGTCAATGTGTTGAATTCTTGAACATCAAATAAAATAAAATTTCAATTATGCAATCCATGTGTGCTTATTTCTTGGCATAAAGTGCAGAGATTTTTACCTATTCATCGCGATCTGTGTCACCGATATAGAAAATAATGAGAGAATATCAAAAATGAAGCAACATATCAACACATCAATCGATTTGTTTGTTGTTGCCAAAGTAAAGCAAATTTAAACATCTTTCAAAGCTACAATTCACTGACTTCCAATGAACCATTATAATACCATATGGATTAAAGTCCCTTAAAACTCAAATGGTCACTTGCAGGTTTCCCTGGTCTCTGAGGTCTCATTCAACATACGGACGATTATTTTTTATTGCGACCACAGAACTTGACATCCCATAAAATCCTCCTTCCTCAGACACAAAGTCCTCGCGGTGGTGATGGTGTTAAGCTGCTGCAGTCAGCATCCGTCTGTGTTTTCGGTTCGATATCACGAGTCTCCCTCCGGCTGTATCCAGTGTCTGCTGCTCAGGATGTGGTGCAACAATTAATCCTCAGATTGATTCACTTCCTATTGAATTGCTCCCAAACTCAAAATGTAATTCAACCTGCCCTTGTTAATCCTTAACCCCCTGCTCCACTCACACAGTAGACATTAGGGGAAAAAAACAAAAAAATCGAGCTGTTACTCCTCCCGGTGAGATGAAAAACAATTGTTTTTCAATGAGTTTTGGTTAAATGGAAACCATACGATCGTTACTATACAAAACTTTTAATGCAAAGTAGCTTAGTGTCCGACATCCCAGCATCTCCGGAAAGTTGTATGGATGCTGTGTGGACGCATTGGAATTTAATTTCTGTGAGGATATGGTGGCTAAAAGCTCCCTAATCTGTCTTTGGACTTTGATAAGATGCTCTCCATTTTCCTTTCTATTAATAAAGCGGCAGGGCAGCTTTTTCCACAGTCAGATTTCATATCAGCACCGGGATAAAACCGCATTAAGAGGCGCTGGGCGCAATTAATCCATCCCAGCGTTGGAAAAGTGAGGGCCCTAATTAAATATTCTTATTAAAAATATATTTTTAGACAGGAGGGACTAGATTAGAATAGACAGGGCGAGGAATAAGACAGGATGGGAATTTTGGGAAGTGGGGGGAGGGGGGGTTACGTTGGCTGGACAGTTAAAGGCACAGTGTGCTATGGAGATCATGTAGACCATTGGAGACCATTGGAGGCCGTTGGAGGCCGTTGGAGACCATTGGAGATCAATGGAGACCATTGGAGACTATTGGAGATACCGGAGGCCGTTGGAGACCATTGGAGATCATTGGAGGCCGTTGGAGACCATTGGAGATCAATGGAGACTATTGGAGACCATTGGAGGCCATTGGAGACCATTGGAGGCCGTTGGAGACCATTGGAGATCAATGGAGACTATTGGAGATCAATGGAGACTATTGGAGACCATTGGAGGCCATTGGAGGCCATTGGAGGCCATTGGAGGCCATTGTGCAACATGAGACGCAGCAGCAACAATGGCCATCAAAGGCGACGACGTGCTTTCCCTCCTAAAATCTCTCCTTCCCATTCGCTCAGCGCCGGAGGGGAAAAGCATCGGGTCGCGCTTTGATCTTGCCATCACTCGATAAGAGCTTCTGAGGCAAATGAGCAAAAACATTGTCATTCAAGGAGCGTGCGGCAGCGTGTAAATTCATGTAAACTGCTGCGGGAGCTGAGACCCAAGCTTTCTTAGTGTTTTCATTTAGTTTGTCTTTGCCTTATTATTGACTGTATGTCGTGACTGAACACAACACGTAGGGAGGCCACTTTGTTTGTTTTTTCAATGAATTGCTTAAAGATGAACATGTGCTGCATTTGTTTAATCTGTCCCACAATCTTTGAAAGGTTTTTAAACCGCTCCCAAGTGCTTCATGACAGAGCAGATCTGAACAGCAAGGATCAGAGAGCGGCGTTTAGATATCAGACAAATCAGGTGCTTATTCTCTAATCTCTAATAATCGTCTCTCGAACTGAGTATATGGGCCAATAATAGATATATCCGGAATGAAGTACTGCATTAAAACGTGTTATTCAATACATTACAATACAATATAATCATCAATACATTAAGAACAATGAAAAGTACATTAAGACTCTTATCAACAGAGGCAGAGGTTACATATTGAATAACCTCTTATTGCACTGTGGCTCTGTGGAATACTTGATTCAATAGCGGCAATCAGTGGCCAATTATTTATAAATAATGGCCGCTGTTCCGTTAATAATGACCGTTGTCACAGGAAACCACTTCGCAGCCGGGATTTGCGTCTGGATTCATGCTAACTCTAACGCTAGCTAGCAACATCTTATGGCGTCACATAGAAACTACAATGGAAGACTTGAAGAGAAGAATGAATAGGGATATGTCCAATTTCACATAAATAGCAGTAAATGGGTTAGTCATAAGTAGGTCCAAGTGTAAACGCTGCGTTCGACCACCATCTAGCAAAGTATAAATTAAAGTCAAGGAAATATTTTAGAGCCATAGCTTTTCAGACGCTTTCGGTAAAGTTTCGTTATTACGGTTTTGTGGAATACTCCAATCTGATTGGTCAACAGCGTCAATCAACAGTCATTTATTTATGAATAGTGACCGCCACACTTGGACGGCCCGTCAGGAGCACATTTCCCGGTGGCCTGAGGGTCGTTTAGGCCTTCCGTGAACAGTCAACTTTGTTTTCTTTAAAAAAAAAAGTTTTTGGGTGTTTTCTCCCTTTATTTATGGAAGCCCGTTTCTGCCACATGAAAAAAAAAGTTTGCGTAATTGCGACTTTTTTTCTCGTAATTCTGACTTTTTTTAGACAATCAGGCAGCGTCACCTCCTCTGCAGTACATTAGCCAGAAAGCAAGAATTGTGAGAAAAAAAAGTCTGAATTCAGAGAAAAAATGTCCGAATTCTGAGAATTAAAGTCAGAATTCCAAATTTAGTAGTCTGGTACCGGTCAGCAAATAGTGTCAAATTGGCTCCAAAATTAGCGATCTGGTGGTTTACGTGAACAGGGCGGCCTGGGATGGAGTCAAATTCCCGGCCTGAATTATTGTTTCAGTCCGCCCCTGGTGACCGCTGATCTGTTAATAACGACGTCCCGTTCCACGTCCCTCGTTTCGCACTACCTACACGCTAATGCTAACACTAGCTCGTGGTGCCATCCTGTGGTGCTACATAGAAACTGCAATGGAAGATTTGAGGATTGTAGATATGTCCAATTTCACATTAATAATAGTAAATGGGTTAGTCAGATGGAGGGCAAAGTTCATCCACCTTCCAGCCAAGTATAAACCAAAGTCATGGAAAGATTTTAGAGGCGTGGCTCTTTTAGAGAGTGTTGTTAAATTGTCTTATTCTGAGAGTTGGGAGTCGACAGAACATGAATCCTGCAGTGAATCGCTTCAAAAACACTACGTAATGGGATTAACAAATAGGGAAAGGATGACTGTTCATATCTCATTCCTTTCTTCCGAAGCTGGATGTCCCTCCTGCATATTTCCACATATACACTGATATTTGCAGAGTGAGATGAGGCACTTGGGTGTGTGTATGTGTGTGCGTGTGTTTGTGTGTGTGTCTTTGTGTGTGTGTGTGTGTGTGTGTGTGTGTTTGTGTGTGTGTCTCTGTGTGTGTGTGTGTGTGTGTGTGTCTGTGTGTGTCCACAATGTGTCTGTGTGTGTGTGTGTGTGTGTGTGTGTCTCTGTGTGTGTGTGTGTGTGTGTGTGTGTGTGT
>OMKR01086670.1:2802-16869 GCA_900302355.1 Cyttopsis rosea
AGAGGCCAAAGGTCTCCGTCCAAACCCCAAGGTCGCCCCTCGTATTAACATTAACATCGCCCCCTAAGAGGTTAATACGATTTTTCCAGACAATAGGGAATAAAAACAAAAAAACAAAAAAACAAAGAAAAGCGTTCAAACAGCGGGCGATTTGAATGGAAGGAGCTAATCAAATGAAACTCTCCGATTTAACTGATTTAAGTGATTTAACTGCCAAAGTATTTTCCTCTTTGTATTGAATCGATACTTAAGGCTCATCATACCCTCCCCGGGGTCAGTGACGGGGAGATTTCCATAATCGATGAGAAGAGGTTCTCAAGTTCAGCGTGGTTATTGTGCTTCCTCATTTTTCATAGAGTTATTTATTGGCAGCGGTGGGGTGGGGGTCCGTCAGACGGTGAAATAGTGTGGGGAGCCCCCAGGGGAGGGCGGAGGGCGGAGGGTTTCAGCATTGGACGCTCGGCCGTGCTAGTTGTCCGGGTAACGGGGTAACTAACTCGCATTCTCCCTCAAGAGGTCCATTTAGGTGGACTCATGTTGAACCTGTCCCCCCCCCCTTCTATTCTATTTCAGGGAGGCCGAAAGGGAGCACAGTCAGCCATATTAGCATCAATAGGACTCTGCGATCAATACACTAATAACGCTAAGCGAGGCACAAATAAAGCACTCGGACAATGGTGTACAATACAGGTAAACCAGTGTTTCCCAACCGGCTCACTTTTTTCGAATGAAATACTCCCACGGTACTATCAACATCCTGTGAACCACTAAAAACACCAGAAACATGTAGAACTGTGCAGAACAACGTGCAAGTTAAACTTCTCAAACTCACACACTGAAAACCATTGCTGAGGACAGTCTGAGACAAAAAACAAGACCAAGGCATTAGGCACAATTCATATCAAATGCGACTGATTTACTCTTTGCATTCCACCAAAGTATGTAAATCATGTTGACAATAATACTTGCGAGAATTCGATTCACAACTCAGAGTCAACTGACAACCAACTGAATCAAATGTACACAACGGCTCTATTTACTGAGTGAAGAACCGAATCTCAATTTATTTTCATTTCAGTCCATCAACTACACTTCACACTTTCAATATGAATGTTGTTCGGATGAACTGGCATCCTGACTGGAACGGATCAATGTGATGAATTAATACAGCCTTGCGGTTTTGATCTTGCAACACAAGAGGTAATTTCCATTATTATTTCTTTAAGTGTCATTTGAAACATTTTCACGGCACACCCGGCAAGCTCTCACCGTACACTAGCGTGCCAACCGCGGCAAAGCGGTTGAAAACCACTGAGGTAAACAATGTTTTTTTTAATAAGAATCAATAAGCACATATACATTCACTTGTCCTTAATGGCCCCGTCGACCGTTACGTGTCCACTTTAGATTTTTATTTCATTCCGTTTGATTTTTACTGGAGCTAGTAAAACACATTTTGATACCGTAAAGAGCCTTGTCACTGCGTATGCCAATAAAACAAAAATGTAAACCTCCCTTTTTAAGCCAATGGAGGTGCGGATGTGTGTGTGTCTACGGTCGGTCAATAAAGCAAACAACGGAGCCGGGCGGGTCGGGTCGGGACGGCCATGACAACAAGGTCACGCGAGAAATCGCAACTTAAATCTTCGGCGGAATCCGAGAACAATCCGATGTTATTTATTGTTTGTTATGCAATTGCGCATTCATGTTATACTGTAATAACATCGTAGATGTTGTAATAACGTAGTAATAACATAGTAATAACTTATACCTACTCACTCATTGTTATTGTTATTGTATTACATATTATGGTATTCATATTTATTCATCCTGTACAATATATCCGATTATATTTTCATTTTATTTTTTACCCATAATCATACTAGCAACCAGCCCCAGCAGACCTCCAGCAGCCAGGGGCCCCATGAAAGGCTCCAGGCTCAAGGTTTTTGATGCCTTTAACGCTTTTTTGACCCAAACGCACCAGTTTTACTTTCGTTTTCAGTGTTTGAACTATGGAAAAAGCAGCTGCAGCCTCCTGCAACTCCCCCTTTAGACTCGACTGGTTTTCATCTTTTTTTATTTTTTTATTGTTTTCCATGTTTTAATATAGCATTTCATGTAAACAGGCCTGCTTGTCTTGGCTCAGTGCAAAGGAAAAGGAGAGACAGTGTGCTTGTTTATGGTGAAAATGCCATTAAATACATTTTGGTAAAGTACTATTTCTGTTCTAAAGAATCAAATCATCATATGGCTATAACTCAAAAGCAATGCTTTTTAAAGAAAAATTATTTATTTAGGGTCAAATCTTTAGTAAATTAAAAAAGGGTGATTAATCGCACCAATATCACACAATTAATCAGGATTTATTATTTTAATCGTTTGACAGCCCTAGTTAATACATAAATTCACATAAATAAACACATAAAAAAAACAAAAAGATGATTTACAAAATGTTGCCATTATTAATTTTGTAAATATCCAGGCAGAGGTAAGCTCTTTATTGTATATAGCTACAAGCCATTAACATTGAGCAAAAAACAGCCATAGCCCAGGGCCCCATACCTGTGTTTGCCTTAGGCCCCAAAAATCGCAAGGTCCGCCCCCTGGAATCTGGATTTTGGATTCCACTTCCACCCTTAGGTACAAGCTAGAATCAGTAGTTTATACTGAATATTATCAAAGACGCCATTATAATTTGGCGTACAGCGAATTGCTTACGGTGACAGGGGTTATTTAACAAGATCCTTTCGCTTTTCCGAGAGGAGGAAAAAAAAAGAGGATTGAACTGCTTAGGGGTTACACAACTAAAGAGGCATTAACACCCAGTTGCGACGTTGCTAAACAAATTGCCGGGGCATTGGCGTGCATGGGAAAGAGGCATTATAGTCCTGGGGTGAATTGACCGGTGAAACGAGGCACAATTTGAGCCTTGTGCTGCCCACCCCGTCTCTGCACCGACCTGACAACTTTCTATCGTGTATACTAACTTTCCCAGGCGGGATGGGGCCTTTTCCTCAGGTCATAAATTACAGCGGCGGTGGCGGCGGGGTCTTCCCCTCCTCTCCCCCAGACTTTGGCTCCCACTAGAAAGACACATGAAGATATTTCAACCATTTCAGTGGCTGAAATCCTCTTGCTGATATGAAAGACCGAATGAATACCAAGTCAAATTAGTCACATTGCATTGAAACATTGACACATATACAGTATATATGAATGAAATCCTGATATTTAAAACCAAAGACGTTTCCAACAATGAATTGGAAAATTGTGTATAGGCTGTTTTGAAAATATAGACCACAAACAGGGACGGTGATTTCGTTGCAACTCATTTCCCATTAAATTGTTGTTTTATCTGTTTATGATGACAATAAAAAATTTTGTTTTTCCAAAAATATTTCAAATAAACAAAAAAGTGAACAAACTCTACTTTTATGCCTTGTCAAACTTGTCAAAAATATGCATAATTTGAATAATACATTTCAATAATAATAATAATAATAATAATAATAATAACAACAAAAACAACAACAGTATAATAATAATAACAATAATAATAATAATAAATATAGCTGCAGGCAGCAATGCATGGGGTCCAGGTTGTGACATGTGTGACGGTGTGACGTGTATGATGAAACGATGTACATACCCAATTCGCATACTGAAGAATTTATTAAGGTAAATGTTATAACTAACTACAATTCAAGATGACATATAACCATATATTTGTGCCAGATCCTGCCGAAACATGATCCGGGACCTCCCAGATTGGGACCGGCACCTATTTGATTGGATCCGGCCCCTCCTCTGAGACGAAAGCAAACCTTTCCACCCTATCCCGGTATTTTACCCTTCTCACCCGCTGCTCTCCGTTTTAAATATTTCCCCATAAATCTCTGTAGTTTTAACCTTTCTAAAAAAAAATCTGCTCAGCCATCTCTCTGCGCAATCAGAGCAATCGCCGCATGTTCCCGTTCCCCATTTCTCCAAACAAAACCAATAACATTGTGTATAAATTTTTTTTATCGTAGATGTTTATTTTCCTAATTGAATGAAACAAAAAAAGCCCTGTGTGTAACATTGAGACTTTTTCTGTCACTCTCTTAACCATGTCGTACAATGATGACACAATGACGCAGTGACGATTCTCTGTGACCAATCAGTAGTCTGCAGTGTTTACACGTGACCTTTTGGTATCACTGACGGAGGTGACAGAAACACAGCTTTTTACTGTGTTTCTGTCACCTTCTACTGCAGATATAGTCTAATGTGGATCAAACTTAGACCACAGCGTGTGTAGACTGCCCCGAATACAACTATCATTCATTTGTGTCCGTCCATACAGTTTCTGAGCACCAGGCACTTTGACCGGTGATAATAGAAGAAGAATAATAGCAAAAAAATATGGTTCCCGCTGTTCGGGCTGGACCCCTAATACCAAAAAACAACAACAGTACAATAATAACAATAATAACAATAATAATAATTATAAATATAGCTGCAGGCAGCAATGCACGGGGTCCAGGTTAGTCGCAGCAATTGCACCAATGTGAAAACAAGCCAAAAAACTGAAATAAATGATAACTAACGTACTAATACACAATGGAAACTGGAAACCCCCCAAATTATATGCTCACTTCAAACTCTTGCAAACATTTCACAGATTCACCGCTTATTTTTGTTTTCAAATGTCACCAAAATCCAGATAAATGTGAAATTATATAAATCTGTGTTTTTATAATCTATACTGGGATAAGCCTGCACTGTCCCTTTAAGAGTTTAAGTCGCCACTTGATGATGTCATCTGTCTGCTGCGCTCAGTTGGCGCTGGACAGAGAGATGATTCGTCAATAGAAGAATGACCGAGGCAGCCGTAGTGGGCATCTCTCTTTTGCAACGACACAGAACACAGCGCAGGGACTTCGCATGTTAACGGGTGTGCGACCAGACCAGACTTCCATTAAATACACACCCGTTACATAAACACACAACTGTTGCGCGGCGCAGATCCTGGAACGCAGCATCGCCTGCCGCTGTCTCTCGATGTATTGATATGTATTGAACGTCTATAAATTTGTGACGCCATGTGTTTGTTGCCAACTTACCCTGGTGCGTTAGCCTGGTATCGCCAGAACAATTCACACAGAACAAATGAATCGTGAGCTCGCAGATTGGTCCAGTTCCCAGGCTGCTGGTGTGTGTGAGCTGTCCTCAAAGGCCTATGTTTATGACGTCTAATACGCTGCTTTGTTTAATCCAATTGTCTTCTCTTAATAAGGTAACGTAATTCTTGTCAAACATAATAAAGGCTAATAATAATAATAATAATAATAATAATAATAATAATAAAGTAATTCCTTTCACTGTCTAATTTCGTGTGGTTCTGGTTTCAACTAACTGCAATTCAGGAAGAATGTAGAAATCTACAGCTCGGAAATTTCTCTAAATTCTGCAGATGATAGTTTTGGGGTTTTTGTTTTTTATGACTCACCCTGATGCGTGTCGGATTTGCACTAAATTACTAAAGCTTAAAAAGAATGCACTGCGTGCGACTGGACCCCTAACAAGGTTGTGTGATTTTACAATAATTACAACATCTAGTTATTTATTGACCCTTTAATAAAAAAAAATATTTTAAAACAACATATTCAATTCATAATTAACAACCATCAAATACTGTCCCCTCACTTTTCCTGCGGGCATCTGCTGCTATCTGTGACAGGAGCTGTCAGCTAATTCCCAAAGCCTCTTTGTTCAGCGTTTAGGGTCCTGCAGTGTCTCTGGCCCATGGCGACACCCCGTCGGGCCTCCTTTGTAATCCTATAAAGTGGAAAAATACCAATTTGTAACAATTTGTCTCACTGCATTGTTTGGTGTTAAAGAGGAGCTGGGCTGTCCTTCTCTTTTTAAGCCCCCGTGACATAGACCCTACAGGGGATCCAAGCAGTTACCCAGCACTGCCGTGGCATTGAAAAAATAAATGTTTACAATAACTGATGAGATATAAAATAGTAAGTCATAAAAAACAAACACCCATCGGAAAAGGCCTTGTTGAGAATGTTTGTGGCAGATAATTGTACATTTCTAGAAATGGAAATGTGATTGCTGCATCATCTTGAGGACAGATAAGGAATTTATGACATAATAAAAACTAAAAACTAAATGATAATGGCACAGAGAGCAACGTTCCCAGAGAGCGACATTCTTATAAGTGTACCATTACAAGAATTGGATCAATCCATTTTGGTTTTAGAGGGGTCAATAGCAGACATGCTTATGTTTTGTTTTCCTCCTTCATTCTTTTTATTTATTCTTTTATTATTCGTATAATATTTTTTCTTCCTTTATTCTTTTAATTTATCTATTTATCTATCTATCTCTTTATTTATTTATCTATTTATTTATTTATATATTTGTTTATTTGTTTGTATTTGTATTTTTTGTTCTCTGCCTTCATTCTTTCTTTCATCTTTTTATTTATTTATTTATTAACATTTTTTTTCTTCCTTCATTCTCGTGCTCACACGTGCTCATACGCGCGCACCAACACGCACACTTTATCATGTCATATGTGACACAAATAATAAACAGTTGAGGATCACAAAACACACTCATATTTTCCTGTATTATTGGAGTGTTGGATTTTGACTTGTTGATCAATTAAAAGAAAACACTTTATAATACAGCCCGCGTTTTACAGTGTAACTTCCCATCACTTACCATGTAATTTCCCGGAATTTATGGTGTAACTTCCTCATATGAATCAGTACATATAAAATTCTTATCGGTTTTTACTGGTACTTAAATGTAGGTACAGTGGAAGAAAACAAATAGTTCCGCTCTGTTGTTAATGACATGTTGCATGGTGTTAGTTTGTGACATGAAAGGTAACTGAACCAAACAGCTAGTCTTGGGTCCCTTATTGTAACATCAGATGGGCATATAGGTCCTGTAATGTTTGACAGTGTTTACTGTGATCATTTGTTTTTACTGGGTAATTAAGAACGGGAGAACGGCACATATCTTGTTGGTTCTAAGTACTTACAGAGTAAGGACAGGAGAACAGTGGAAACTTCATAATCCAGCCCACCCCCTGTTGTTACTCTGTATTTACAGAGTAAGGACAGCAGAACAGTGGAAACTTCATAATCCAGCCCGCCCCCTGTTGTTACTCTGTATTTACAGAGTAAGGACAGGAGAACACTGGAAACTTCATAATCCAGCCCGCCCCCTGTTTATACTCTGTATTTACAGAGTAATGGGAGAACAGTGGAAACTTCATAATCCAGCCCGCCCCCTGTTTATACTCTGTATTTACAGAGTAATGGGAGAACAATGGAAGCTTCATAATCCAGATTGCCCCCTGTTGTTACTCTGTACTTACAGAGTAATGACGGGAGAACAGTGGAAACTTCATAACCCAGCTTGCCTTCTGTTGTTACTCTCTTCTTACAGAGTAAGTGCTCTGTACTTGCAGAATTCTTAATCTGTACATTTTTTAAACATTTTTTATGACTCCCTGCATACCTTATTATTGTGTAATTAAGGTAACTGAACCAAACAGCTAGTCTTGGTCCCTTATTGTAGATGGCATATAGGTCCTGTAATGTTTGACAGTGTTTACTGTGATCATTTGTTTATACTGGGTTATTAAGAACGGGGCAACAGCACATACCTTGTTGGTTCTAAATACTTACAGAGTAAGGATGGGAGAACATGACTCCCTGCATACCTTATTATTGTGTAATTGATGATATACATATGTATATTTTTACATTACTCTATGAAGTAGAAGACATAAGCATAATAAATCCCTCGAGTGCACTTCATTGACATACGTGTCGGGAAGTTACACTCTAAATCCCCAATTGTTACTCCCTTGTTCCTCTCGTTGTCTTGTTTTCTTGCGCTGTACCTATTCATTTAAGTACCAGTAGGAACTGGTAAGTATTTTATATGTACTGATTCATACGAGGAAGTTACACTGAAAGTTCCGGGAAATTACATGGTAAGTGATGGGAAGTTACACTCTAAAACACGGGCTGTATTATAAAGTGTTACCAAAACTGGCTCATGAATGAAATGAGCATACAGAATTATCTAAAAACTGGGTTAAGAAAATAACTTTTCTTATTTTTGTCACTTTTTACATCTTAAGTCAAGTCATCGTGCTAATTAAACAACCTAATTAAACAACACACTTTAATCCAAATATAAGTAAAGAGGTGAATGAGATGTCAATGTCAAAGCATGTTAATGAGATTGGACTCGCTTTTCTTTGAAGATGAATTAAATTCCATTAAATCTGTTTTCTGCCATGGCATGTTGCAGCTCGTCATTAGTTTCACTTGTTTGTATATTTTGTTAATTTCCATGGAAAGGAAAAAAAGAGAGCAAGAGAAAAATGTACCCTCGTTTTTATTGAGATTCCCAATAAGATTGGGTCTATAATAGGGATTGTTATCAATGTCATTATTCTCTTACTTGATGAATGAATCAATTGGTTTAACATGATCAGAATTCAGATTGCAGATAATTAGTGTAAGGGCACAGTAATATCTATCTATCTATCTATCTATCTATCTATCTATCTATCTATCTATCTATTTATCTATCTATCTATCTAAGCAGAGTGCTGCACTGCTGAAGGGTTTTTGAGCCAGGCAACAAATCCCTAAAAGCTCCACTTGTGTTCTGTATTTGTGCATTGTGATTCACAAGTCAATTCAAGAAGGTAAAAATAATCAATATAACTAGATAAGAGTTGTAATAGATAACGCCATATCAGATGTCTACCATGAAGGGCGTTGACCCGCTAACACCATGGCCACTTGCCAACAATTAGGAAATACGGAGCATTTACTGATTGTATTTGGATGCATTTGCCTATGCCAAGGAGTAAAAAAAAAAGGTATTTTTTTTCCATTACCATGGTAACCTTAACCCCACCGTTAAACAATCGACGTTGCCATCCCAAAATCAACATTTGATTCACAAGCAACGAGATGTTTGTTCAGTTCTTCCGGTAAACGGGAAGCTAAGCTAAGCTACGCTAGTGTTAGTGAGCCTTAAAAAGCGTCGCTTATGGCCGTCAAAAAGTATAGGGATATAAAGTAAAAGGTTATTTTGAGTTAGTTTAGCTTTAAAAAAACAAAAACGCCTCACAATTATATAATTAATGGGGCGTTAAATGACAATGATTGAACAATTTGAAAATTCGCTCGGGCGAATACGCTTATGGTCAACGCCGACAAAGGTGTTATAATGGAAGCCATCTGAAGTCCCAACGAAGCAATACTTCACACATTCCCGGCAATTTGTCCACTGGGTCAACTCTCAGGCAGATTCTAATGGGTCTATAAAGTCTGGTGACCTCACAGTCTCTCTCATTTACAGCCAATGACTTTAAGTGTGTCCAATCCAATCCTCAGGTATTTATTGAGAGAGAGAAGTGCACACTGGCTCTCTGAGTAAATTGAAATCCGTCCCCATCCCTTGGGATATAGTTTCACCTGAATTTGCTGACGTAAAGAGAGAGAGAGAACCTCAACACCTGAAACATAGAAGGCAAAAATTAGGAATTTATTTCCTCAAAATGAAGTGTATGAAAATGCGGTCAAAGGAACTTCAAAATGAAGACAACTGAACACACCGAGGGACTCAGTGACTCAATACAAAGAGGCATGGCCAAACTAAAACAGGACACGAGAGGGGTGAGGCAAAGGTCACAAACAAAATGTCTGATTTAACACTTGATATTTTTAGACAGGCGACTAAATAACCTCGGTAGCATGTTAAATAAAGGCAAAATAAATACAAAAACCCTTCATCTATAAAAGCAATGATTGTTAAAGCATAACAAATTGAAACTCACCCCTCCCTACCCCCATGAGGCGGAACAGAATGGATTCCTCCACCGCTTGCTAGCTCCTGTACTTCAGAACTGTAGCTAAAAAAGAAAAAAGAACGAAAAAAAAAGAAGAAAAAAAAAGAACCACAGTTGTGGCCAAGATGGCCGCCTGACAGCAGTGGTAAAATTGAGAAATAAACAAACAAATTTATTTATTCAAACTAAATATTAGACAAAAACCCATTGAACTAAAATGCGTGTACTAAATCCGGGAAAAACAACATAATGCTAAAGAGTATCAATAAGTATCAATATCAAGTGTGTATGCTGGATGAAACTAAATCTTATTAAGTGTTTTAACTTTGTGTATATGCGTTATGAATGTAGTGTGTAAAAAAAAGGGAAATGATATGAAATGATAAAAGATATATAATGATGCTAATGTGTATTCTTTCTGCAAAAGGCTGGTTCCGACAGATCAAACCGCTAGGCCGATTAAATAAACGAAGTAGGGACCTTGTTGATAAAGTGTTCTAAAGGGGAGAGAAGATCACGGCTGGATAAGTTGGTGAAGATACGGGGGCCACTTCCCATGTGACTGATAAGAGGGACGCTCAACCTTCCCAAACTGTTGACACTTATCGGGTTTGACGGGAAGCCAAAAGTTTGTCTCTCTTTGGCGATTCGGCTCTTTGCGAGTGACGCTGTGAATGCGTTCAATTCTCCGGACGCTTCGTTCGTTTGACTCGGTGGTTTTATAACGAGAGCCAGAAGAGTTGGTTCGGCTCTGAGTCGTGAATGGAAACTCTCACAAGAATCCTTTGATTCTGCCGGAGTGACTCACGACTCCAGAGTCATTTAAAAAGAATTGTTCGCAACGAACAAGTCGTTTGCGAGTCTCGCATCACCAGTTTCCATTTCCCAGCTGTGTAAATGGGCTGTGTGTGAAATGTAAGCAATGCAGGTCAGCGTGGGCAGGAGTGATGCTAGGCAAATAAACATTGTGACGTAATAGCCCAGACATATGTATTTTCTCTTTTCATCTCCAGATTAAATGCCCAGTTCATTACCGCCGAGACACTTTAACCCTATGGACAACTACAATGGCCTCATGCCCCTACTCAATGATAACGCATATATCAAATAATGATAAATACGCTTTAGTCTTTGTTCAAAATGTGCACTCCGGTGTCCTTCTAATGCAGAAGGAAGAATTATTATACGAAAAAAATCAATACAGGATATTCTCCAGAAAGGTGTCAGGATTTAGTGTTATGGATCATTTTGACCAAAGAAGTAGCAGCCACTTCCAGATGAAAATGTTATAGTTCTGTCAATCGATAGATGGGCCACTTCTTTTACCATCTTCCCTTTTCATGCCACATTTATCTTTCTAAATACTCTTAAGTGGGTTATATTCTATTGCTAAGAAATTTTAATGGTAATTCTAAATCACAATCGTCCCATTTATTGCTAATCGTGGGGTATCAATGCAATGGTTCATATGCTTAATACTCAATTTTTTCCACTTTTGTCCTCTGGGACGTTACTGCAGAAATGGACGGCAACATAGACAAAGGGCCTGGCGGTCCATATCCACTCTTGTGGTTCATCTCGGATTATTGATCTGTGAGCCTCGTAAAACTTCCCTGAGTAGGATTCCTTGAATGTCACTGATTATTGTGTCTATCTGGTAGTCTGCTTCACACAGAACGAGAAAGGAATGGCTGCACCCCATTACCCCATTGCAAATTAGATTTGTATGTTTAGTTTGGTGGCTCGCCATGGGCCCTGGCATCTTTAGTATATGTCGACAGGATTCTTTCTGTCATGCGAGTTAAAAAATTCTCGGCAATTAGACAAAGACATTAATGGTCCCCCCCAGCCTATTTCCCCCTTATTGTTTTATAAACCCGGGCTACAGACAGACAGTCCAATCTCAGATTGATTATGCTGCTTCTCTCCATCGATTGCGCCGCCTTCTGCCTTCCCCTGAAGTGTGTAAAAAAAAAAAGAGAGAAATGTGCTTCGAGGGATAAATGGCAAAAAACACTTTCGTTCCTATTTATATTTATTCTTCTCTCAATGAAGAGAGTGGAGTAGTTGAGGAATTGGTTTTTATTAATTTCATGGATTATTTGCTCATTATGCATTAATCACGGCGGCCCCATCTGGAAGGTACGGGCGTGACTGTGTGAGAAACAGCCATTCTGATCTCAATTAGATTATGCCTCTCCTCTCTGTCTAGCCATAAATCACTTCTCCAAAGTGAAATTAACAGTTACTGGAGCGCATTAATATCCCAAGTCAGGCATGAGGGAGAGGCGGCGACTGGAACCCACCATTTCTCACCGCGTTGAAAACATCATTTTGTTTGTGAAATATCAACATTCTACGCTAAGGTTGCCTCCATAGTCGGTTTCATGACGGGGAAAAATGATGGTGTGAAGAGCGCAAGACGAGGAAATCCTATGATCATGAACCGTGCGTTCATCGCAGCGAATATTCCCGTTCACTGATCCACCTTCCTGATAAACAATACACATTTCATTGTTCAAGTGAATTCAACTAAATTATAAAAAATATATATCACCTATCATGTAATCAAGAATTTGGGGATTTTTTTTAATTATTTTTTTCTAACGCTAACACTAACCCATATTCACATTTATTGTCTTATGTTATTTGAGTATTTGATTGCTGTGATTGTGCATATGCATGTGCATATTGTATTCCATTGACATGAACCAAATTTTGTTGTTGTGATATCATTATACAGTACCATCTTGTCCCATCATTTTCATTGGGATCTTTGTAAATTGGCGATTCTTCAAATACTGTATTTCTGGTTGTCCAGATAGATATAGATGTGTTTGGATTGGTATAAAGAGATTGTTTTTCAGCATGGTTCGAATTACGGGGGGGATTGAGGGGTCTGACCCCCCTAATTAAGACTTGGACCCCGCCAAGAGAGATAAAAACAACAGGTCGGGGGGGTCGAAACATTTATATATCCATCTTATCTGTAATCGTAAACATTACAATATATTTCCCATATTCATGTCTGGAAGAATCTTGGAATACGATTTCAGATACCGCTAAAGTCACCCCTAAAGTGGACCATACCATTACGCCGAGCATCGCGCTCCGCAGCGGAGGGCAGGATCCACAGCTCAGATAAGAGTGATCCTTTTTCCAAACAAAACAAATAAAAACGGTGTGTTTTTATTGTAGATTTATTTATTTTCCTCCTTTTTCTAATTGAAAGAAATAAGCAATCACCTGTGCGTAGCCGTGCGTAATGGGAACACCTTCCCTTGTTATTGTATAACTCGCACTCTGATATTCAGTATGACTTTAATACAGATATAAACTCATGACTGGTTCATGGGGTGAGTCAAAACACAGTTGATTAGTCCGAAAGTCTGTTTGACAAAATAAATAATAAATTGAGTGTTAACAATTTTGTTCCACAAATATGCAAGAAATTTAAAAAAAATTGCTTGCTTTGGATGAAGATCCAAAGATCGGTGAACACTTAAACCCCCTCTTTGTTGTTTATCACGTCTTGATAGATTAGAGGCGTGACATTAAAAGGGAAATGACACGGGGGACGTTTGACAGGGGACTGTGGCTGACCTTTGACCTCCCAGTAAGACCACAGGCCGGCCGGTTCGATCCCGCTGAGAGAACAGGTACCACAGCAGGATAAACCAAAACCTACATGGAGGGAAATGGTAAGACCTACGCTAGGTCGTTATTTTCCAAGAAGTGATCACACTCTCACAGACGCCACTTATCACCATTTATTATCACGCTGTCTGCGAATGAAGTTTGTGAAGACTCAAAACCTCAAACGATACAAATAGATAGATAGATAGATAGATAGATAGACAGATAGACAGATAGATAGACAGTTAAAAAGAATGTGTAATAAAACAATGGCTGTGTGTAGTGTAGAAATGATGGGACTGAAGAATCCCCTCTGCTACGATACTATGCTGATGACTGCACCTCTTACATCTGTCAGGGGGGACACCCACATCCATAATTAATGGCACCGTTTCAACCACGTTATTGACTAAACAAATAAAATAGATGGATTACACACACACAAAAGTCAATAGATGACGATATATTTAATCATGTTCCGAATTACGACCGGTCTCATAATGTTGTAATTGCTTGATTATTATTTATCTGTCATGGTGAAA
>OMKR01086671.1:0-14368 GCA_900302355.1 Cyttopsis rosea
GTTGTTGTTATTATTATTATTGATAATAATCATATTATTATTAATAATATTATTATTATTTTTAGTGGTAGTTTTAGTATTATTATTATTATTATTATTATTAGTGGTAGTTTTTAGTATTAATATTAGTGGTCGTTTTAGTATTATTATAATTATTATTATTATTATTAGCGGTAGTTTTAGTATGATTATTGCCATGTTGTTTTAGTCTGTTACACGATGCTTTCTCCTGCACTTCGAGGGGAAAGGGGATATATTATGGACGGGTGGTGATATTCTCCATGGAGCATCATGTGCATCTTGATGAATATCTGTCTCATCTTTCTAGCGCATACGACGCAGTCATTCTTCAATTGTTTACACTGCGTGCCATGCCGTCACATGGTATGCACGCAGGCACGTAGGCACCGGACGCCCTGGACGCCTACAATACCCACAATTCCTAGCGCGCGCTGACCATTACCCAGGGTGCACCGCGCCGTGTGCCCCGGCGTACCGTTCCCCAGCACCGAGCAGCCGGCTTCCAGTGTGCGCGGGTCCCCGCGTCCCCTGCGTCTAACGACAGGAACCGTGGTTGATTGAAGTACGAGTTGTGTCAATTCCGGGAAAAACAGGAACCGGAAACCAGCTCAGGGCTACAGGTAAGTTGACGCACAGGTAGATGCTAATTAGCATTAGCTGCTACACTGGCTATTTGTTTGTTGTCTTGATTTCATTACTACGCCAGGTCCTTAAAAAGTCTTAACATGTCTTTAATTCAGTTTTACAAATATTAGGCCTTTATTATTATTATTAGTAGTAGTAGTAGTAGAAGTAGTAGTAGTACTGTTTTAGAGCTGTAACTAACGATTATTTTCATTATCGATTAATCGATCCGTTGTTTTGTCCATAAAACGCTGAAAAACCCTCCCAAAGCCCGAGGCGACGTCCTCAAATGTCTCGTTTAGTCCACAACCCAAAGATATTCACATTTAAGAAGCTGGAATCAGAGAATTTGGAAAATTTCTCTTAAAAAAATGACTCAAAACGATTAATCGTTTATCAAAATAGCTGGCGATTAATCGACTAATCGCTGCAGCTCTCCATCAGACGCACGTCTTGTTTGACTCTTCGTTGCTTACAGAGAAAAGACAATGCCATAGTGCTTGAATCCTGTCCACACAACTGGAGAATGATTGTGCAGGGGGGGTGCACATCACATCACATAGAACACAGTAGTTGTCACTGTTGCTATGCCTGTTGTTTGTTTTCTGCTTTGGAAAAAAGGGACCAGGGATAACTACCCTGCTCGGACATCAACAATCCCGAGGCTTTGTGGCACGGCACAGGGGCTTAGAGAAGCCGTAGATAAGTTAAGGTCAGACTGTGCCCCTCTATGATTGCTGTTTCAATACTGGCAAGAAAGGTGTTCTATTGGCTAGGATGACAGTGTAGAGCGCTTTGGTCAAGTGTCTGATCTTGGTGGAGCTGACGAGAAAAGAGAGGCTACGGTGACTTGAATTCATTCACATCATCGTCGAAGTAGAGTAGTAGGTGCATTTTCATCGAGGTACCATGAAGTCATTTTGGTCACATAGACGGGTAAAATCTAAAAGGGCTTTCCATTTACACTGGATAGTTTGATCCCCTAAACCTAAGACCACACTCAGGTATGAAAGTACTCCCCAAAAACCCAGAGGGAGGGAAAAAGAAAAACCTTCAGACACACAAAAGCCAGTCCCCTTCGATGGCTAGGCAGGAAGGTGCCACAACTTAAAATATGTGTGTGCGTGTTTTATTTGGGGGGCGGGTGTTTTCCCCAGACAGACTGTTGAGCAGCTGGTGTGTGGCCATGGAGCGTGTGATGGGAGGGGGCATGCTGCCTCTGCTTCTGGGGAGTCTCGGGGTCTTGCTGCTCTACCGGGTGCTTCTCCGTCTCAGAGGAGGAGCTTCAGTCCAGGATGCTGTGGTGGTCATCACTGGGGCCAGCTCCGGCCTGGGCAAAGGTTAGTCAGCACTCATTCACTTCCTCTATATCAACCTAATTACACAATTAAATAAGATTAAGATATAATCTTATATTTTTATTTCCGCACCGGGACAATGACATCTAATCAAATTGATAGTTTACAGCAGCAAAAAATAACTATTATAAAAATGTAACCAATAGAATATAGTATAGACCAAAGGTAAGTTATTTTGTCTTGCTTAGACTGAGCTTATTTGCTGTAAAAAAAATAAAATATGTAAAAATATTTGTATATATTTTATATTTACAAAGTTACTCATGGTTAATGGATTCAAAAATAATATATGAATATATACGATTAGTAGTATATATTACATATGCAATTATTTATGCTGATATGAAAGGAGATTTTCTAGTGCACGTTCCAGTATATGTGTAGCTGTGATTATCCACATTGCACAGAGGAGATTTTCTTTATTCTGTTCCAGAATGTGCACGGGTGTTTCACGCTGCAGGGGCTCGGCTGGTGTTGTGTGGACGAGATGCAGCCCGCCTGCAGGCAACGGTCCAGGAGCTCATAGCATCTCCAACAGATGGGAAGAAAAAGGTGTGTTCAAACCAAAATAAACACAGTGAGCTCATTAGGAGGGAAGGTACGACAGTATTATGGGTTATAGAATAGAAGTTTCTGCTTTTGGCTTCTCTTTTGTCTTTTAGCAACCTCACACGTCCGCACAGGAACATTGTTCAGGAACCTCCTGGTTTTAAAAGGTCAACTCCTCAACCTTTTGCCCAGAGGGCAGATTCTCAAAGTGACAAAAATAGAAGCTCCTCAATAGCAATTTTGTTTTCCAATGATGTTACTACTCTGCAGTATCGTTCTCCAGATTGATTTTCTTGTGTACAGCCACACAAGCTGTTGTACTAAAGGTCAATACTGACTGTCACATTCAGTCTGCAGTTTGTCTAAAAGAGAAAAACAGCCTTCACTGACACTGGGCATGCGCTCAATCACAGTTGGCTCCGAAGGTCATTTTGTTGTCTAAGATGTCCAAGTAAAGCCACAGTTGTGGTAAATAGTACTGTAATATTACTTTTTAGGTTTAAAAAAGGCAGAATGCAGCATATCTTGCGGATGCACAATGTATTGCAAGCGTTCTGGCAGTGATTTTAATTTGGAACGTCAGTGGTAAACACAAACCAAAGGCAATCTGCTTGTGTAGATGACAGCGAATCTATCCTTGTTCCACACCAGACTTACATCCCCAGCACTGTGACCTTTGACCTGGCTGAGACAGAGATGGTGGACAAGGCTGCAGAGGAGATCCTGAAGTGTCACGGCCAGGTGGACATCCTTATCAATAACGCCGGAATCAGTTACCGTGGCAACATCCTCAGCACCGATCTTTCGGTTCAGAGGGAAGTGATGGAAACAAACTACTTTGGGCCCATCGCTCTGACTCAGGGTTAGTAAGGGACACATAAAGGACAATGAAGATGTACACCAGTCATATGAGTGATTCTTTCAATTTTTATTTCATTGTAATTAGTATGTCATGTAAATATCATGTATTTATACATGCAAACTAGACTGCAAGGGGCTTCACAACTATTTAACTCCTCTCCTCTCTCTGCAGGCCTCTTGCCCTCCATGGTTCGCCGTCGAAGTGGCCACATCGTGGTTATCAGCAGCGTCCAGGGCAGGATAGCCATTCCTTACAGATCTGCATGTGAGTAAATCCTTCAACGGCCAAAACACAACTGCAGCGCTAACCAGCGCTATGGTCTACAACCACTGCTCTCTGGTCAGATGCTGCCTCCAAGCACGCCACACAGGCCTACTTCGACTGCCTGCGGGCAGAGATGGAGCACTATGGGATCCCCGTGACGGTCGTGAGCCCCGGCTACATCCGAACCAACCTGTCTCTCAACGCAGTCATCGGGGATGGATCCAAGTACGGAGGTAAGGAAGGAAGGGTGGAGAGAGCTGTGACTTCATCGCAAAACTGAGCAAGAAAAGCAACGTGGCTAGTTGGGGTCCCACCCCTTCAAGTGATCAAGAAAAAAAAATGCACTGCTCAAAAGAATTAAGGGAACAGTTAATCGTCACAGTATAACACCAAGTCAGTTAAACTTCAGGGATATCAATCAGTCCATTTAGGAAGCACAAGTGATTGTGAATCAATTTCACCTGCTTTGTGGCAAATGAAATTGGTGCAATGGAGAGGCAAAAGCAAGACAACCCCCCAAAAAGGAATGGTTTTGCATGTGGTGGTCACAGACAATTGCTCTCTCCTTATCCTTCCTGACTGATTCTTCTCTAGTTTTGTGTTCTGCTAGTGTCCTTGTCACTACTGGTAGCATGAGATGATACCTGCAGCCCAATCAGTTTGCACAGGTAGTCCAGCTCCTCCAGGATGGCACATACATACAAGCAGTTGCAAGAAGGTTTGCGACCTTGAGACTGTGCTAGTTTCCCAGCACAGTCTCAAGAGCATGGACGAGATACCAGGAAACCGGCCGTTACACGAGGAGAGCCGGATAGGGCCGTAGAAGGGCATCAACCCAGCAGCAGGACCGGTATCCGCTCCTTTGTGCGAGGAGGAACAGAGCAGAGGACTGGGAGGAGATCCCCCACGACACCATCCGCCGACACATCAGGAGCATGCCCAGACGTTGTCGAGAGTGCGCGGGGGCCATGCACACTATTGAGTCACATTATTAGTTGCCGTGATAAAATTCACACAAGTTGGATCAGCCTGTGTTTTCAATCTTTTACTTTGATTTTCGGTGTGATTTTGAATCCAGCCCTCAATGGGTTGATGATTTTAGTTTGCATTGACCGTTGTTACGTTATTTTGTTCTCAACAAATTATACAATGTACATCAGTAAAGATTTTAAATTTTCAAGATCTGATGTGTGATTTAAGTGTTCCCTTAATTATTTTGAGCAGTATATATTAGAAGAAGGCAACCTTAGGAGAAAAGAACATAACTTGGTGGTGGTCCGGTAAACCTGGATGTTGGAAAAAAACATTGCAGTTTCAAATGGAATTCAGGGACTTGTAGTGTAGACCACTCCACAGACGATCTTATGGATTTCCACTTTAAACTATTGACATGATGAACGATGAAAAGATTAACCTAGCCATGTGTTTCCTAGAGAACATTGTGATTTAGAATGGCCAATTTGTAAGAAAGTACAGTGGGGTCATCTAACAAATTCAGAGAAAGTCTTAATTTCATTTTACCTAATTGAGTAAGTCTCCCTGAGTGAAGCCGACAGTCGAGTTTACCTTCAGACGTTTTTCCACTCACTTAAAAAATAAATAATCCGACATGTCCAGTTTTTCTTTTTCGTTTTAGTTTTGGACAAGACGACAGCGGCGGGACGGGACCCCGGGGAGGTCGCCCAGGTCGTTCTCCAGGCTGTCCGTCAGAGGAGGAAAGACGTGCTACTGGCTGGGCCGCTGCCAACTGTAGCGGTGTACCTCCGTACGCTGTGGCCCGCCCTCTTCTTCAGACTCATGTCCTCACGCGCTCGCAAGGAGCAGAAGATTAAAGACGACTGAGGAGGAGAACGTGGAGACGAAGGTACTGAAGACCAAACGCCTCGAGTAGTCCAACAATCAACAATCACTGGAAAGTACAGACTGAAGTTTTAAATAGTGAGAGACATTTTATTTTTTGACCGGCTCTATCATATATAGGCCTATGTTTGTTAACAAAAGATAAAACTTCCCCAACCGCCACAGAAGATTCCATCTCGGATGGCCCCCTTTATTTCCACAATACCAATAAATATTCACATATTTTTGACCATGGAAGAATTTAGTCCGTTTTACATATTAAAAACTTGTTAAAGCTCCAAATGTAATAATATTCCTGTTAAAGTACTTTTAAACAAAAACACTTTGGCTCGTAAATTTGACACAAAGACTTGTTGCTGCTGAGTGAGAATGTTGATGTTCAATTCACTGTGAAAAAATTCAATTTCCCAGAGTTGGACATTGGTTTTCCAACAATTCATCTTTAACAAATGAACAGACCTTAATATTAGAATAAAGATAATGAAAATATATATTCAGTCCATACCTTTTACTGATACAACCAGTCATTCATTTTTAGAACCATCTTTATACAAGTCGTTTTGCATTTCAGGTGTCCTTAATATTAATAACACCTTATTGCAAATGTTAATAAATAGTTAAAATAATTTACATTATATTACAAAAGAGCAGTGAATACTGGAATTGTCAATGTACAATTAAATCTCAATGGGAGGAAAAGAAACAAAAACTTGCATGCCCGATTTGAAGACAAAACCCAACACTTCCTTGCCTCGCAGAGTAATGTTGTCAATCAAAACTGTGTGAAAGATTGGACATGATGCCGTCATATATCCGAGTAGTAAAAATGTGAACTGAGCTGCAACGAGACCAGTTTCTAAATCCTGCTTTTGGAATGACGTCAGTCCTTCTTAGTGTTAAGATTCCTATTCCACTGTCCTTTCTATTCGACAATATTACACTTGATTAATAAAGTTGAAATTGAGTGATATTCAGTCATTCAGGCTGCCGCTTCATTTTAAAAAAACTATATTATTCCTGTGGTGGGAAAATGTTTCTACATTTGTTCCCGGCGAATACTGCTGAAGAGTTTCTGAAAGTGTTTTTTTTTTCCTTCCCCCAAAGGGAAAGCAAGAAGCCGTCAGTTCAGCTCACATTTCAGAGGACTCTGGGTTCAAGGCTATGCTTGACCTGCCGAGAAGCCTTTGAGCAAGGCACTGAATTAATTCTCTCCGGGGGTCGTCGTGGTGGTGTCTGACTTTTAGTTCTTATACTCAGCCCCCTTCCCTCTAGGTAGTTTAAAATGTAACATTCAACCTAAACTCAACTACGTCGGGCTTGGTGATGAAAGAAATGGCGATATGACAAATGTCAAATGTTTCAAAAACGTGATAAGCCTCAACGGAAAGCAGAAGGAATCCTCGGGGGTCTAGAAGAGTCCCTTAAACTGAAAACTGGTTAAAATCTTAAACTACACCAAATACAGAAGAACTCCAAAGACACAAGTGGATGTAAGAAAATCTGCTCCTGTTCAGTATCATTTAGTGCAATGTCAGCTGCACGAGTAAAGCTTGTTTCTTACATTAGCGGCTTGGGTAAGATCTGGTACCGACTGATTTCTTTGCTATATTCCATTCTACATCCTTTGTTTCCAAATATTTTGCCTTCTGTCAAAAACGATGAAGCTGTAACTCCTTAAAACGAAACAATCGCACGGAATATCACCGCTGTATCGTGGTAGCAGTCATTCAGAGGTCCAAACTGCACTTTCAGGGGACGTTTACACACTTTGAGGGTTGAACCTCGGCACAGACGGACAGACTGACTGAGCAAGAACAGACATGACAGGAGGACGTTGAAAATATTTAGTTCAAATATGGCATCAGCTTCTTTCTGTACATGAGGTTGTGTTTTGTATACTGTACTCGTCTTTGAACGTAAAATTTTTTTTTTAAAGGGCATTTCACAAATAAGGACAGGGCAGTGAAACCAACAGGCGTCTCGCTTCAAAACAATGCGATTTCCACACAATGGTCAAGGTTCACTGTTATTATTGCACTTATACAAAACAGGTCGGGCGATGGCTTTTTACTGGGTGGGGGAGGGGGGGGTTCTCTATCACCTTGACAACGGTAGACTTGTTTCCGAGGGAGGAGAGAAGAGTGGCTCTGGCTGGGATTGTTTTGGGGCTCAGGGCGGAGGGATGCCGGGCTCCGTCACAGCCAGCTCCTGCGCCAGGTCGTTGAAGCGGGCGATGTAGTCCACGCTGCTCTCGCTCATCATGCAAGCCAGCTGAGTGTCCATCTGCAGGGATGAAGAGAGGCCGAGAGCAGACATTCTCAACTTTGGGGTCACGGGACATTTCTAAGGCGGATATATTGATATTTAATTGATGTATTTTGAATTTAAAAAAATAATTGTAAACCAGGTTTGTATTTAATAAATTTGGAGCTCCCTCTGTGCTCTAGGATATAATAACTTTTATTACTAACTGTTGCGATACTCAAATTCACATCAAACCATTTCCTAATATGCAATGTGGGATTTGACTAGTAATGTGAGTTTTGAAAGTACAGTAAGAAAGATTCATATTTAGCCTCGGTTACTTGCTTATAGGCCTGCATGTGAATTGCAATACATAAAATGTATCATGCTGGCTCCAAATAAAAGTAAAAAAAAAAAAAATTGCTGTTCTCGCGAGAATTTCATGGGCCAAATTTCTTGACTCGAAGTCTACACGTGTCCTTTAAGCTCTTAAGCGCCACGGACCCGCCGGCAGGTCCAGGGCCCAGTCCATGTTTGATGAACTCTTGCTACCGGGATTAACGGAAACTAGACGACCAGACCTATCGCTGTGTAGCATGTCATGCTAACTCGCTGGGAAGTGGGCGTAACATAGCTCCAAAGGCAGTGATCTTTTTTGACAAAAGTAATTAAGTGCTTGACTATTTTCAAACGGGTCCCTTGACCTCTCACATCAATATGAGATATCTGAATGAAATTGGGCTCATTAGAACCGCAAGAGTCTCAGCTTCACAGCCATACCGGACATAAACTGTTCCCTATTCCTGCACACTGTGGTACCTAAACTGGCATGAAATTGTATAAATTGGGTATTGCTACAAAGCTGAGACTCTTGTGAATCCAAAGAGCCCAATTGCATTCATGTGGGATGAAATATGGCCTCATAGTAACCATTTCAATGTGATGACAGCATTTTTTAAACTTGACGTCACTGTATAAAATGACTTATTGTGGATGTCTAGGATAATCACAGCCTCATGAAACTCTAGACCCAGAATAGACACCCAGGTACATTGAAGGTAAGTGGGTTTTTCTGAGCCATTTTCAGAAAAAAGCGCTCGTCATCCAATTGTCAAAATTGTCAAATTCACACAAATCTCCCAATTTTAATAATTGGGAGATTTGTGTCTGCATCACAGCATTACGTTTTTTATAGGTCATGAGGTCTTCAAGTGGTCTGTTGGGGGGAATTTGACCATTTTTCTCCATTCCCGAGTGGTCAAAAATGGCTAGAAAGTGTAGCAAAGCTGTATAATTAATGGCATCAACCCACAATTTGGTGTAGCAACTAATCACACATAATTGAGCATAGGAATGGCATCATTAGGCATCAGTATAATGTTCAAAGCCCCTTTACACTCACTAATTTTATCAGGCGCAATTACAAATGTTTATTACCTTTTAATTGATAGAAAAGATAGACAAGAGTGTCAAGCTGAATCTCAAATGATTCCTTAGGGTCACAGCTTTCTGAAGGTGTAAGGCACTTGTATGTGGCACAAACTGCTGACCCATACCCCCCCTCCAACCCCTCCACCTCGCTCGGAGCCCAAGAAATTGGCCTGGAGCTTAAGAGGTTAATGAACAGACAGCTTACTTCTGGCACATCTGGAAGGCCACGGGACTGAAAGGAATCATGAGAGTTGCAGTCCAGGAGGCTTGGACCGAGGAGCGCTGTCCCGCTGGAGGGGGCCAGGGTGATGCGTCGCCCCTTCTCAGGAGACGCCAGACTGGCTGCAAGAGAGAGCAGAGTCTGGGCACGACTGTCTAAGAAAGGTAGTGTCTAAACAAAGTCAAAGTTATGACTCAAAGTTCAATTTGTATAAATCGCATATTTAAAAATCTCCTTTTCGAAAATGAGAAACTTGCATCATACGTGTCTTACAACTACTTTTTCCAATTGCCACAGTAATGCGTAACAAATGGCTACAGCAGGTTGCCAGTAGGAAGTGACGCAACTTCCTGTTTCTAGTCCCTTACATTTTAACAAGGCCTGGCCATAATTCAAAGTGATACCATTCAAATTTGATTTATGGTGGAATTTAAACATGCAAGTAGATTTGATGAATAATACAGCTTAAATTGTGATTTTCACAGGTTAACATATAAATCCCATTGATTAGTGTGACAATCGCCCCTCCCAGACTTACAGAGGAGGCAGCCCAGCGTGGAGTCGGAGGAGTCGTTGGGGTACCACTGGGGGTCGTGGCTGGGCGACGGGATCCAGCCCCTGCACGGGCTGACCGGGGGAGACGACGCCAGCAGCTTGGAGCCATCACTGGAGCTCAGCTTGGCTGGAGACAGAGAGGCCTCCTCACCTGCACAACATGAGAGGCATCAAGCCATTTATAATTTAGTGTCGCTGAAGTCATATGGTAAAGTTACAGTTTAATGCCATTTAAAAAGACTTTCGGTTATTGTCATATAGTTAAATTTTGTTAAGGCTGCATTACAGTAAAGTAAAAAAAAATATATAAAATGTTATAGATGTTCTAATCAATGTGTCTACCTACGTTAATCATATCCACATCACTAATGATTGTTTCTCAAATATTTATTTTATGAAAATATCTAATGATGGTACCAATAGTCTCAACGCCCCCCCATCCCCCACATAAATACATACACATACCATAGTGGGCAGAGTTGATAGCAAGCTCGATGATGGAGTCGCTGATGTGTGTCTGGGGTTCACCGGGGGTCAGAGCCTCTTCAGGGGGTCCAGGGAGAGAGATGTCCAGGAGAGAGGCTACGCTGGGCGGGGAGAGGAGCGACTCTCCACCCCTGGACCTGGACACGCCAGGAGAAGGTGGAGGCGGGCCGTTCTGGAGAGATGGCAAGGTGGAATAGATATTTATTTTGTTTTTCTTTTCTTTAAGCAACAAAAGTGAGTGCATATTATATCAAGTTCAACTACAAGCTTCCATTGTGGGTCAAAGAGCAGCTTCACAACGAATTCATCCATAAAAGTTGCTTGAGGTCAAGTGTCTTAATGGCACTTTTTTGTTTAGTCGTCTCATTAATCTTTTTATATTGCCTAACTGTGTGAACGGATCACCCTCCTGTATTGACCCGCATGACAACATTTGCACACATAAATGTTAATGCAAGATTGCATTGTTATTTTGCAAATTACATTTGAATTTAAGACTTTGTGTCCAATTTGTATGTTAATCTTACCGTTATGCCTTTTGTTTTCCTTAAACTGCTCTTTATCCTTTAATTGATTTGATACCTTTTGTAAAGCACCGGGGGAAAGAGGTGAATATGTGTGAAGGAACTACAGCAAAGACCTTCATTCTTTGTGTAAAAATCAACACAATCAATTTTTGAAGCGCTGAACGCTGAAGAATCTTGACGGGCGTTCCTTCCGCCCAGACCTTTCAATCTCATCTTGTTTTAGACACAAATTGCTCCAGAGAAGAAAAATTTAATCCTGTTTCAGTTTGTCGTTTCATTTTCGTTGCCTTACCTCCGGGGCATTGTGCTGCAGCAGGCTGGTGTCTGCTGGGACGTCGGCGATGGCCGCGGGGCCAAGGAGGGAGCTGCTGTCTGCGTTCGAGGACCCCAACTCCCGAGAAGGGCTGCCGGGGATGATGCCCGCAGACTTGGCTGCCAAGTCTATGGCGCCTGAAAAGGTAAAATGATAGGGATATTAATATCTTTAACAACTAACTAATTTATGGAAGTGTAGGGTTATGTAATAATTACATGTTTATAACACATTTAAAAGCAGATACGTACTGGAGAGTTCACTGGCTGTAGTAGAGTCTGAGTTAGCGGGGGCAGCCTTGGGGGGCAGAGGGCGGGACGAAGGAGCCAGGCGGGTTTGAATTGGCCGGAAGGATCCTGTTCCTGAACGAGACAGGAAGTGATGGACTGAGCTCTGCGGTAGTTTCATAACCCTACCATTGTAGATTTACATCCCATACTTTAGCAACTTTATTTATAAACCTTAGACAGAAGAATTACCAGCCGCAGACCTGGGGGCTCAAAATTCAATACATTTCTGCCCTTTTCACTTGGCAAGTGGAGTGATTTGAGTTTTCAAAAACAAATTCCATTTTTTTAATGTTTAATGGCAGCATCTTCAAAGGGCCTGGATAACGACAAGCAGTCCAGAATGAATCGATTACTCCACTCTTTAACAAATCCTCTTATTTGTGTTGATCAGCTGGATTCTGGATGTTTCTCCACTGGTGGTGCAATTCTTTTTTGCCCCCTCCGATGTGCTGTCTCATCTAAACAACTCATTTGTTGTCGGACTCTTGTATATTCTGTCCAACTGAGAAGAATCTGCAACAATTTGGCAAAATGCGGACCCAGGACCTCTTTGCTATAGGCAGCAATGCCACTCAGGTGCTTTCCCCTCAGTGAGGAGTGTACCTGTAGCGGAGGAGTTGGACAGGATGGAGAAGGAGCACACGTGCTGAGGAGTGTCACCAGTAGTGCGGGGCAGCAGAGTTCGCTGAAGGACAGGAAAATATCAGTTTAACAACCTGCATGGTTACACTGCAGTTCAACTTTTAGCCAGCTAATTATCCTACTGATAAACAGATGCAGCATCATCTCTCCCACCTGAACCACGAGGGGTTTCCTCGGCTGTCGGCTCCTGGGTTTCCTCTGTCTGGAAAGAAGAAGATCCGACTGCATCTGCAAGAGAAAACGGAAACAAAACTCCTTCAGTTCACCTAATGATCAACAACATCCAAGCAAACATGCAAAACATGAAATGGGACATAAAAAAAAATCATAAATCTGAGATTTCTTTGGACTGTTCAAAAGATATAGTTTGGGTGTACTGCTGATAACAGGAAGGCAAGTCTTCCCAAAATGTTGCACATGTCAGCAATCAGACAAAATTGCCCCTCCATGGCTATCAAATACAAATCAATCTTAAGACATACAGGTGCAGCTCATAAAATTAGAATATCATGAAAAAGTTCAATATTTTTTGTCAGTCATTTCAGAAAGTGAAAATTGTATATATTCTAGACTCGTTACATGTAAACCAGAGTATTTCAAGCATTTTTTTATTTAAATTTTGATAATTACGCCTTACAGCTCATGAAAACCCCAAATCCAGTATCTCAAAATATTAGAATATCTCAAAAGATAATTTAAAAAAAAATGGATTTATAATACAGAAATATCAAACCTCTGAAAAGTATGTTCTTTTATGCACTCAATACTTCCCTTTGTACGAATTACTGCATCAATGCGATGTGGCATGGAGGCGATCAGCCTGTGGCACTGCTGAGGGGTTATGGAAGCCCAGGTTGCTTTGATAGCGGCCTTCAGCTTGTTTTTATTGTTGGGTCTGGTGTGTCTCATCTTCCTCTTGACAATACCCCATAGATTCTCTATGGGGTTCAGGTCAGATGCCAAGTCCTGCTGGAAAAGGAAATCAGCATCTCCATAAAGCTCGTCAGCAGACGGAAGCATGAAGTGCTCCAAAATCTCCTGGTAGACGGCTGCGTTGACTTTGGACTTGATAAGACACAGTCGACCACCACCAGCAGATGACATGGCACCCAAATCATCACTGACTGTGGAAACTTCACACTGGACTTCAAGCAACTTGGAAGCAACTCTCCACTCTTCCTCCAGACGCTGGGACCTTGATTTCCAAATGAAATGCAAAATTTACTTTAATCTGAAAAGAGGACTTTGGACCACTGAGCAACGGTCCAGTTCTTTTTCTCCTTAGCCCAGGTAAGACGCTTCTGACGTTGTCTTTGGTTCAGGAGTGGGTTGACACTAGGAGTGCGACACTTGTAGCCCATTTCCTGGACACGTCTGTGCGTGGTGGCTCTTGAGATGCACTGACTCCAGCCTCAGTCCAGTCCTTGTGAAGCTCCCCCACGTTCTTGAATCGGCTTTGCTTGACAATCCTCTCAAGGCTGCGGTCATCCCTGTTGCTTGTGCACCTTTTCCTACCACACCTTTCCCTTCCAGTCAACTTTCCATGAATATGCTTTGATACAGCACTCTGCGAACAGCCAGCCCTTTCAGCAATGACCTTCTGTGGCTTACCCTGCTTGTGGAGGATGCCAATAACTGTCTTCTGGACAACTGTCAAGTCAGCAGTCTTCCCCATGATTGTGGTTGTGTGCTGAACCAGACTGAGAGATTAAAGGCTCTTTGCGGGTGTTTTGAGTTAATGAGCTGATTAGAGCTCTTCTCAGGACTGTGTGGGCGTGTCCAGGGGTCCTTGATTGACATCTCTCTGGCCCTCTGTGAAATATTCAAATATTTTGATATAATGGATTTTGGGTTTTCATGAGCTGTGAGCCACAATTATCAAAATTTAAATTAAGAAATGCTCAAAATATTCTGGTTTACATGTAATGAGTCTAGAATATATACAATTTTCACTTTCTGAAATGACTGACAAAAATATTTAACTTTACTGAAATACTGAACTTTTTCACGATATTCCAATTTTTTGAGCTGCACCTGTATACCTGGACTGCCTGCCCAATTAACGTCTATGTGTGGGAAACACTGAATAAACATCAGCCACTGCCATCGGTGAATGTCATCT
>OMKR01086681.1:0-11037 GCA_900302355.1 Cyttopsis rosea
ATATATTCTTATTTTTTTTTTTTTTTGGTTGTTTGTTTGTTTGTTTGTTTGTTTGTTTGTTTGTTTGTTTGTTTGTTTGTTTGTTTGTTTGTTTGTTTGTTTGTTTGTTTGTTTGTTTGTTTGTTTGTTTGTTTGTTTGTTTGTTTGTTTGTTTGTTTGTTTGTTTGTTTGTTTGTTTGTTTGTTTGTTTAGGTCTGAACAAGCCCCAGAAGCAGGCCATGAAGAAAGTGTTGTTGTCCAAAGACTACACACTGATAGTTGGAATGCCTGGCACAGGAAAAACCACGACCATCTGCACCCTGGTAAGAAACTGAATCAATAACACTGAGATATAGCAGGATTTTTCAATTCAAAACTACTTTTATTGGCCTTTTTAAAAACCCATACCAGTTCCTAGCCATCACCTATCACCATCTTGGCCAGACCTGCTCTCTTTCTATGTTGGTCATTATTTTATTTTTTTCATCTCATTTTCTGACCTCTCCTTTGTTTCTCTCAGGTTCGTATTTTACACGCATGCGGCTTCAGTGTCCTGTTGACCAGTTACACCCACTCTGCTGTCGACAACATCCTCTTGAAGCTCAAGCGCTTCCGGGTGGGCTTCCTCCGCCTGGGGAGAGGGCAGAAGGTGAGGTCATTCTGACAGTAGACCACCGGTTTCTCCTTTAACTGCGTGTAGAGTTTAATTCTACAAAGACAGATACAGAATACAAATGGGGATGGGGAATTCCACGGCAACATAAAAGCGAAGGAGCAATTAAGGTTATGTTTTATTACACCCAGGCCATATGAAAACAGTATTGGTAGTATTAATCCATAGTACACAATGTTGGATGGGACACAAGTTGGCAAGACACTTAACATAAAATATTAAGTCATTCATTCAGACATTAATGTGGTATCAGAAGATAATTTTTGTCATCTTACCCAACATTAATTACATACTGCAATGACCTTTTTTTTTCCACAGCTCCACTAAAATGTTTAAACTAGTTTACTGCAAACCAAATTAGACAACTTAGAACCAAATCGAGCTGGAATTCTCAAAGAGGCTCACAATATTTCAAAGACTATTTATTTTTCTCCATCTCTTCCCCAATTCCTTCCTTCCTTTCTCAACTTCTTTCTTCTCTTGCCTCTTGTTCTCTCTCTCTAGGTACATCCAGACATTCTACCCTACACAGAGACTGAGAAGAGGAAGGGGGTTCACACTCTGTCCGAGCTGGAGCAGCTTTATGACAAGGAGGTTAGGAGCATCCTCAGGTTTCTTTATTTTTCAGTATATAAGTATATGTTTTTTACTATTTTGTGGGGAAACTTGGGAGAGCATATTGTACAAGTCAGAGAGACATAGCAGTCAAAGAAGCTATTTGGTAACGGAACAACTTACGCTTTATAATGTTTGGCCAAAAAGGAATCCTTGAAATCCTAAAATGAGTCACAGTGAATGTTGCAGCAGATGTGATTGAAGGGTTTGTTCATAGCGCTGCAGTATAAACAATAGAAAAATTAAAATATCATAGGGAAGGATATTCATACTCATAAACCTCCCCCTAACCAGACGGCTTATTTCTCCAATGTGGAGTGTCCCTTAAGCGTGTCATTTAAAAAATATATATATATACTTTTTACAATAAATCCCCTCACCCTCCTTCCTCTCTCTCTTGTCCCTTATTCTAGCTGGTTGTGGGCACCACCTGTATGGGCATTAAGCACCCCATTTTCACACATCGCCAGTTTGACTTCTGCATCATAGATGAGGCATCGCAGATTAGTCAGCCCGTCTGCCTTGGACCTCTGTTCTACGCTAAGAGATTTGTGTTGGTGGGAGATCATCAACAACTCCCTCCAATCGTCCAAAACCAAGAAGCGAGGTAAAATGTGAATACTTTCTTTTTTTAAATATGAAATATTATTATTTATTTTTATGTGGGGGGGGGGTTAAACCATGCACTGCATTTGCTGGCACATTTATAGTTAAAAGCAAAAAAACAAACAAAAGCTGTCTGTCATCAACACATACTGGGCAAGTAATTTAAAGTGAACCAAAGGTCTATGATTAAAACAACATGCACTTTGTTAATGTCTTTATGTACTGTATATCATTTGTGTGACTCTAGGTCTCTGGGGATGGATGAAAGTCTCTTTAAGCGCCTGGAGCTCCACAGCGACGCCGTGGTTCAGCTTAATGTACAGTACAGAATGAACAGGTGCAGCATAATATCTACATGTTATTTACGGGGATAAAAAGCAATGTACCGACTATGATATTTACAGTGTTTAGGGAATAAAAAGTAGTTTTCATCTGGGATTATAAATACCCTGTGGACCTTGTTACCTAAGAATTACTTTAAGAAACTTTAAAGGACTATTTACTAGTCAGCACACACTTGCATTTCCATTTTCCTGATATTTATTGTCTCTATTTTCGGGTTTTGATTGAGTGTCATGGATGTTCATGTTTTTCATAATGTCATTTTTATTTGAACCTTTGTCACTTATTGTTCTGTTTATTAATGGAAAGTATTAAAAAAAAAAGCTTACAGTGCTCGTGAAGCCTAAAGGGGGGCCTCACAAAAGAAAGTTTGAGAACCACTGAATTAGACAGAGCATTTTAAAATGGGTCCGTTACATTTGTGTGTGTTTACAGGCAGATAATGTCTCTGAGTAACTCCCTGATGTATGACGGGCGGCTGGAGTGCGGATCTGAGCGGACGGCCTCTGCCCTGCTCTCCCTGCCTTTCCTAAATTCTGTCCAGTCAGAACTCAGCTCCCACACTAAAGCAAACCCCCAGCACGATTTGGGTTGGATGCACGCTGCACTTCTGCCCAGCAACCCAGTTTGCTTCCTTGATACCTCACTGGTTGGTGAATTCTAAGTCTTAAATTTCATTACATGTGTTTCCATGTTATGCATACTTTGCTTCAGGAGGCAAAATCAAATTAAATACTTTTCAAATTTCTTAGAAATTGGTGAAAAGAGATCTAAGTTCACAGCTTTTGTGATATGACATTTTAACACTGACAGTAAACCTACTAGTTTAACTTAAACTGTAAAATGTTTTGCTCTTTCCCTGTAGGTGCCGGCATTAGAATCTGTGGAACAAGGCGGCGTGAGCAATGGCACTGAAGCTGCTCTGACACACATTCTACTGTCTCTACTAATAAAGGTATTCATCTTTACTGTTTTCAATCAGAAAAAAAGACATTTAAAACGTTTCACAATATATTCTGTATATCTAATGGATATTCTAGCTCAGTCTTTTCCAAGCTATGCTAATGCTACTTGAGCTCCCCTTAGTGGTATGCATGAGGTATCTGGTTTTATGCGCCAAAAAGATTACAATTCAAATATAATTAAAATAGTATTACATTTGAATTAAAATAATTGTATTTATATACAAAAATCGATTTTATTTTGATGGCTAGCCAGGAGCCAACTATTTTAAAACGAGAGAATGGAGGGCACTGCCCTCGCATCGTGGATCAAAACAGGGACCACAAGGAAGAGAAATGAGGGTCAAGAGTACAATGACATTTTGAGGTGTTTTTGATATTGTTTATTTTGAGGGAGCGTGTTTGGTGGTATGTGAAGAGTCTAATATTTCCTTTATATTATTTAGTGCTACGTGGTGTAAAGAGTTTGGGAACTGTTCTAGGTAACAGACCTAATACTGTGTTACTACAGAGGAGACGATGTCTGCTGTTCATTAGATGGTTAACAAGCAAAAACACAAATAACATTTTCCTTATCATTAAATGTGGTTATCCAGTAGCCGCCACTCATTTTCATTTCTTTCAGGCGGGTTGTAAACCCAGCGATATAGGCGTCATCGCCCCCTACAGGCAGCAACTGAAGAGCATCTCTGCGCTGCTGCGGTCCTGTGCGTTCAGCGGCGTGGAGGTGAACACAGTCGACCGATACCAAGGACGGGACAAGAGCGTTATCATCCTGTCGTTTGTCAGAAGCACTTTGGAAGAGAGGAATGTGAGTGGGTCTCTCTCTCTCTCACACACACACACACACACAATCTTGATTCAATTATTGTTGTATTGTCTCTCCGCTACTTTATTTTCTTTTACACTCTTGTTAAACGATAGAAACATATTTAATCAACTTAAAGTTTAAAACATGGCCAACTGTCTCCCATCCTCCCATCCTCCCTCGCTGCACAGCTGGGTGAGCTGTTGAAGGACTGGCGTCGTCTGAACGTGGCGGTGACCAGGGCCAAGCACAAGCTGCTGATGGTCGGTTCAGCCTCCACGCTACACCGCTATGCCCCGCTGGAGAAGCTGCTGAGTCACCTCCAACAGGAAGACATGATATCCTTTCCAAATGATCTTATCACACACATTACATTTTAGTAGCTCTACTTCAACTCAGATGTTGTCTTTAAACATCATATCTAATATAAGCAGGAATAAGGCAAGTAATACAGCTGCAGTCACTGTTTAACCTGACAACTATTATAACTGTGCACTCATGTTACTATTGAAAAACCTCCCAGACCTAATGGTCACCATATAAAAATTCCAGAGAAAAAAATATATTTTCTCAAATATAAACCAGTAGTCAAATAAAAAGCGAGCCTCTAATAAATGCCGGGGGCGTGGTCGACACGAACAAATAAAATCCTCAAATACAGATCGGGGTAAAAACTGACTGGAGCAACAGCTCGGCAGCTCCGATCAGAGCAATCTTTTCTCCAAACAATCTTTTCTCCTTTATTGTAGATGTATTTAATTTACTCTGTCTTGCTGCTGCGGAGCAGATCGCAGATCGCTTCTTGCTCTCGCTCTCCAAAGCAGGAAGAACTCGGAATTCCCCTGTCGGCTACGACCACAAGTGCGACCTAGGGTAGCTACTAGCTCTTTTTTTCTCCATACATGTGTTGCATGGCATGGCACCCAGACGGAAGTTTGATTTTAAATTTATACTAAAATATGATCAAATAAACTTATTAAACAGAGGGAATTGGATTTAAAAAAGCCTGCCTCTAATATAAGCCTGCTTCCAATGAAGGCCTGGTACCCTCTGCAGTGGAGGTAAATAAAGGCCCTGGTCACTATTTGAGGTAATGCAGTAAGTGCAATAGGAGCAGCTGTACAGTTCTTTGGTAGTAAAATATAAGCAGATTTTAAAACTGAAGCCTGTTTTCCTGAACCCTGCTCTCACATTGTTCAGCTCCCTGCAGCTGCCCACACTGCTGTTCCCAGCATGCACCTGTGATGGCGGCACCACTGCGCATGTTGTTGTACTTGTGTTAAGTCACCCACAGTGAAACACAGCAGCCAATGGTTGTGTTGGACATCAGCATGTAGTGTGGACTGGGTTTGGTGCGGGGGAAAAAAAACAACCGAACCAGGCAATGTGAGATGTTAGAATAATATAATTAATGTTCTTAAAATGACAGCTATTGTAATTTGTTGAACTAAAACCACAACCTCATGGAATTGTAATGATGGCACTTGAAGATGGAGTAGAAAAACGTAACTTTCACATAACTCCACATTTTAAACCATTTTGCCTTTCCTTCCTTTGTACAATTGGTTTGAAGTGAAATTCAACTTACTACTACTACCGGTACTACTACTACTACTACTACGTCATTCCTCTGCGTTTACTTGATTTTTATTTGTCCAAACACATTTATCTTGTGGATCAAAGCGTGGTCTAGGTGTATATGCATTCTAATTTGTCTTACTTATCAGGTAGCACAAGGAAGGACTGTACATACAAGTGAAATACTTGAAAGACTAAAGACTGACACCCACCTCAGATTTAACTGATGCCATCAACTGTAATTCATTTTTAATGCTGATTAGACTAATGTAACTGACATTTGGGTTTGACTTGTTTATAAATCCCTGTCTCAAAATGAAAAGTACAAAAATACATTTGGTAACCATGGCAAACAACTATTGATAATTTTTTCACTTCACAAATTGATGTTTCTTTGCAGTTATTGTAATCAAATTCAGATCAGAAAACCTACATTGGATGTAATTTTGATTGATGTAATTTGGCTTTAACCCATTAGAAGTGATAAAGAGGCAGGTCCAGTCTCTTAGTACTAATGTGTTGGTTGAAACTATTTTTGTGAAATGAGTTTTATTCCATTTGACTCTGATTAATGATTATACTCTAATAGGTCCAACAGCTTGTTTGTTTTGTGATTTTTATAACTTTATAAATATGATTATTATTATTATCTATGTGAATAAATAGTTTTAACACAGCACATTCTGGCACTTCATATTTTTTTCTGCCTGATGTTACAACATTGCACTGAATAAGTCTGGCGAGCCGTTTGTCCTTTTCCTTTATTTGGTAAATCTCAGCAAAGTGACTAATGTGTGATAATCCACTTTATTATATTGATTGTTTCCAAACCATCGCAGTCTCCCTGTCAACTTTTACCGGATGGTTTCATGTGCATTTAAAGTGTAATCTTCCCCTGTAGCACAGTGACTGTGTGTCCAGCTATGTTCACTCTTCCGTCATCCCTCACTTCCAGTTCCAGCTCTCCGCCTCTGCTCGAACACTGGTAAGCTGCACATACACAAGCAGACAGAATAGTTGACATGTTATTATAATCTGTACGTACCTGGTAATGGACTTTTTGTGTGTAGTCATGTTGGCCATTAGAGTGTGGCTACAACTCACCTGGAAATGGAACTTCAAACAAACTGGGGAATTTTAACAAACTTATTTTCCATGAAAACATTAATTTGGGATATAATGTGCTAAGGTTATAGCATTTACCATTACTTACCTGTGATAAATATAATTATGAGGTTAAAATGGATATAATTCTGTAGTGTGAATTTTTGTGTATCTAACAAGTAATGGCTTGCAAACAAACTAAAAAAGAATATAAACTAGTAATCTCATGAATAACACCAAATGTGAATGTACTAGGTAGTTACTATAGTACTGCCCTTAATTTACCATTACCTAACATTTTCTTTTTCCTCAGTTTATCAGACCAGTAACAAGCCAACACTGTATGTGCAGAACCTACAGAGAGAAAAAGCAGAAACAAGAAGTTACATATTTTACCACAACATAAAAAGCTTTACTGTAGAACAGTGCTAGAGACATTCTGGTTCCATACAGCAGCTTGCACTTGTATCTGGTTGAATTTAGAAACAAGTGGCCACTTAAATTCGAGGTTGCTCCAATGGTCGGTGTCTGCTTTGATTGTTGCTAGACTTCTCATGTAAGTCGCTTTGGTCTGAAAGAATGATGAATGAATAATAAGGAATGAAATGAATAAATGTAATACGTGTATTTAGATTTTGGACAGACAGACCTCGTCTCCGGTGCTAGTGCTAGTGCCTTGTACGTGAGTGTGCTATGGATTAAGATAATGACAATAGGTTTAGTTATTTGCAGGGGTGAAAATCATAAAAGGGCATAGCCCCCCTATGAAAATTATTTTTTATCTAGATAATACGGCTTTCAAATAGGGCTTTGAAGCATGGAGGGGATGTTTTCCTCTTATGGAAGGTTTTAACCTGAGACCCGAGATCACAATTTTCTGTTTTCTGATTTTCTGCGATCACCGCTTTCTCTATTGTCGTGGCACTCTGGAGGCCACTTTACACCATTTGCTCCATCTTAAGGGCACTCTGGAGGGCACTGTACACTGGCCCTGTACACGCCAATGCTAACGTGTGCAGCTCTACAACAGTATGCCTTTGTACTTCCTCTTACCAGTGACTGGATCCTCTGGAATGCCGTTCCATGGAGCAAAATATCTGGAGTAAAAATCATAACCCAGCTCGCTGTCTGGAGCTCCTGCCGGATGGAAGGTGCACAGAGTAAGCCGAACGTTTGAACATTTTTATCCAAGCTTGTGTGTTAAATCATCTGGCGTACCGATCATGGTGATGATGAGTCCCTTTACTCTGCCGCTCTTCTCACTGGACAGAAGAGCGTTAGGATCCACCTTGAGACTAGTTAGAACAGACCTGGTACAAATGCAGAGTATGAAGAAATCTTTTTACTTTTAAAAGCAGCATTTCGGCACAAACAGGCATTTTTCAGAAGGTGGGGGGGGTCTATAAATAGGATATGATGGGTGGCAGTGATATTTCAGGCCTAGATAATCAGTCATTTGTACCATAAAGTCATAACATAATTAATCCAAAGGTTTCATATCCTAAATCAACTGGAGAATTATGGGACGGTTTAATGAATCAAAGACATAATCAAGTTTAATAGATACTCTCACCTCTCACAGCTGTCAGCCAGTCGAATCATGAGCTTTTTGGTGCTGAGGCTGAGATACACATCTTGGACTGGGTGGTTCCCTACTGCTGCCTGGATGGAAATACAAATATACATGTGGATCCACAGCAGAATGTACAGAGCAACATATACTCGCAGTCACACGATTAGAAACATGCCTGTACAAATTGCACAGTTTGCACAGAAGACCTGATCCATTTGAAGCACATTTGGGCACACATGTTATCTTACTAACCTTGATGATGTCCTTAAATTCATTGGGATCCTACAAAGTAATACAAAGTTGGACAGGGTTAAGTATTTTGGTCTCTTTGCATTGAGATAAGGCAGGTGTGGGGACAAATAATGGAATGTCCTCTGCACACTGTTGGAATGACTGGTTGTTGCTTACCTGCCTGATGGGTGGGCAGAGAGGGAAGTTCATGACGATGTGCTCTCCATGCTGCATCACAGATAAATCTCCACTCTTAGTCTCAAAAACCACGGTGGGATTCACGTTCTCTGAAAAAAAGAAAAAAAAACGGATACACATAAAGGCGGAACAAGGTCTGTTGAAATGATTTAGACATGAATGTGAGGGTGATTTGCACTCATCATGATGCACATGGTCAAATTCAAACACTCTTGAGAGATTCTCAAAATACAAAGAAAGATCTTTGAGTGTCATTAAGTTGTACACCTCTGTTTGAATAAAACATTTCTTTAAATGTATTGACCTACGGGGGGTGGTTGTGTGTCTTACTCTTGTGTTGGAACAGCACGGCTGCAGAGGCCAGGGTGGCGTGGCCACACAGATTCACCTCATTGGTCGGTGTGAACCACCGGAGACGGAACCTGGAGCCTGTTGATCAGTAACACCGTCACACACTTCTGACAAACTATTTACAGAAGGAGTGACTTTCCTGCACAGACTTGCAGTTTATTGCTGCTGATGTTTACAAAGCTCATGAGACTCAATTTCAATTTCATCAAGAGTTTATCCAAATAACCATGCTAAGGACCACTTCACTATTTTCATAATTACTCACTTAGGAACTCCTAATTATTCATATACTGTATGAATGTGTTTGTGTTGTCTTTCTTCTTCTTCTCTCTGAGGTGTGTTAATAAGGATTGAAATGACTTCCTTGTATAAATACATTTTAATAAAATAAATGGTTTATTCTAGCAAGAATATTTCCATGGAAGAGGATGTTTGGAACTGGAATAATTAGACATTGACTCTGTAGAGAGAATTTTAACAATGTTAGGGGCCACTTCAGCGTGTTCTCCGCAATGCACATTGTTCCTTGGCAGACTGCTGAGAACTGTGTTTTTCATGCTCACGTACTCTACTGGACACACAGGCAAAACCCTTTCTGACACAATGGACACCTGGCTAATTTGGGCTGTGGTCACTATCTGCTTGCCTGTCAATAGGTGATGGGTAATCAATGACCCGCAATCTGGACGGTGTTGGTGTGCGTATATCGGCAGCATTTGCACTAAACGGGAATATCTGACCTGTAGCGAAGTCGTCAGAGGGGTCGGTTCTGATGATGAAAGCCGTCTCCGACAGGTTCATCTCGGCTGCTATTCTCTGGTACAGATCATCGTTCAATTCCTGTTCAAATCAGTTTGTTATGATATTAAATGGTTATAAACACACAGACAACAAAGATTAATCATATTTATCTTGCAATTATGCAAGTCTGGCCCAAAATGGATTTTGTAGCTTCATGGAATTATTTCCAGAATTAATTGATTGTTGATGTTTAAAGGTGGAACCCCCAGAGCTTTTAAAGAGCGTTGTCTGTCTCAATGGCTTCTCTAGAGTATATTTAAAGATTTGATTGAAGTGTATGCTATGGGGTAAATTTTGCGCCATATGTATTGAATTCAAAATAAAATAAATCGTCAACATAAAAACATATTTGAAAATGTAAATAGAACATTTTCAATGAAAAGTTAAATAATCGATGTCGCAATCAAAAAACAAAACACCAAAAGCAAAATATATTGAACTGTAAACAAAAAACTATATATTTCAAAAGCAAAAGTTCAAATCTGCAAGGAAATAATTCTAAAATGTGACCAAAGCTCTATTAAAATCTTAAAAAAAAAAAAAGCTTAAATGATATTTTGGAGCACAAGGCCTTTACTCTAAAGCCAAAGTAGTAAATGTGAACTGACCTAGTGATAAACAGGTGCTGCGTTCAAAGTCCGGAAAAAAACCTTGGAATTAAAGTGACCACTTTTTTTCTTTTTCATATTTAGTTTAATTTAATTTAATTAAATTTCTTGAATTGGTCCATTTCTATGTTTGGGGTAGAAAATGAAGCGATTTGTAAATATTTAAATGATTAATACAATAGATACCAAATGATATAATTAATCCAACAACGACATGTTTGATATGCCAGGCAACACTTACATGCACGAGCGGACATACAGCGGCGGGGTTTCCTGTAAATGGCAGGTTCGCGAAGGCATCAGCTGTGATCACTTCGATGTCCATGTCGCTTGTTTTCAGCTGGACGCTGGTCTGGTTCTCACAGCAGCAGCAGCAGCAGCAGCGCGTCAACAAGCCTCCTTTTGCTGCTTGGTTTCTCTTTCTTTACTTGGATGTTCATTTTTTACTTTTACTTGCGACCTATGCAATAAATAAACATTCGCTCTTTTTATTACTGTACTTCACTTGGTCACTGCATTCTGTGGACCGCCTGCCGTAGTTTTGGTGTCTTTTACCCAGTCCCTGTGTTACCGTGTCTTCCCTGTGTTACCGTGTCTTCCCTGTGTTA